>JAASAY010000192.1:0-210991 GCA_014822085.1 Fusarium stilboides
ATAGTAAGTAGGATAATAGCTAGGATAACCCTTAATTTAGAGGTTAGTATTAGTATTAAACTTAGGCTATACTATTTGTAAAGATAAGTCCTGTTGTGATCTGTGCCTAAAAGTAATTAATAGTTAATCTTAAGCCTCATATTTAAAACCTTTCCTAAGATAAATAGGAATTAGGAAAGAATAATTCACAGACAATAGTATAACAATCCAAAAAGAGAAGACATAATAGGCTAGGGAGTAATACGTGATTAACACTGCCTCTACTAATATTAAATGAGGATCTATAGCAGATCCCAATGGAATCAACCGTATCCTTCAGAGAGTTACACAATTCGGCGATATCCCTATAGGGATAGCTTAATACATCTGAATGTAGATATTTATAGGATATTACCTATGTGCTTCTCAACTGATCACCCTTGCAAGGATGAAAACATGACTAGCATGGTAGTCTCGGGTTGCACTTTTGCGACCCCAGCAAGGCCGTCGCCAGTCATGCTGGAGCTAACCGAAATAAGCAATTCGGGTTTCGCGGGGCATGATTGGCGGTGAACATAACTAGTGCTGATGGGATTGCGAATGTGCTAATGCGGATGCGAATGTACTGATGCGGATGCGAATTTGGATGCTTAGCCGCTAATCTCTAATTTGTATGAAAATTGTGCCTACTTCCTTGAACGCCACTTATCTCGTCCCAACTACCGAAATCTACAGCGCCCCATGTTTGCAGCCTTGTTAGCCTACCCCCGCTCAGTATCGGCAGCAACGCTCTTTTAAACACCCCAGATTCGTTCGATCAGGCTTTAGTTTCAGTAGGACTTCCATGGATATAACAAGAGATGACAGGCAGAAACATGCCAACGTAACAGCCGCCACTAGACTGAGAAGCAAGGTCAGTGAGCTTCCTCATTTTGCGATGCTGGAAGGTGTGCTTCATGATGCCAACTAATTGTGGTCGCTACTCTAGGTTAAGCTTCCAGGTGCAGCTGTTTTCTCTTCAAGCTCACTAGGGCCACGTCGTACCAGCACTATAGTAAAGGGAACAAAGACGCGAGCCGGGTGCAATGAATGCAAGTGAGTATACCTTTTTGTTCATCCACTGAGGGTCAACTGGAGCTCACACCCTTTGAAAACAGGCGTCGACGAATCGAATGCGATGGGAACCAGCCCGTTTGTGATAGATGCGTTAAAGCGAGCCGCCAGTGCGGGTTCTCCTTTGCTCAGAGCCGCGCCAAGTTGCCAGCATGTGCAGCTACATTGCACGCCGTATCGGCGTCTGATGATAGAATTTTGGTCGGACCCGACGTGAATCTCTCCATTTTCGGAAATCAGCAACAGTGGAATTTGTTTCACCAGTTCAGAATATCCACTATGCAAGCAGGCACCCTTCCCATCAACGCACTCTCGCTTCTTGTACCACAGATAGCCCAGCAAGAGCCCGCTGTACGGGAACTATGCTATGCGATCGGGGCTGCCGGCAGTACATTCTTGAACCCTCACTCAGATCTTGTTACCGACGAGAAGCACTACACAATGTCCCTTGAGCACTATAATCAAGCCATTGGAGCCGTCAGACATATGATCTCTGCTGAAGATCAAAGCCTCATTGTCGCTTTAGTATCACTCCTTTTCGTCACCTACGACATGCTAAGGGGTGATACAAAGACCGCTCTGATGCATTTCAAAAACGGTTTAGACGTCACTGAGGCATATTTCAACAGGCGATGCAAGAAGACTGGCTTTTCAATGACTAGCTTGGTGCTATCCGACTTTGAATCTGTTGTTTACGATATGTTCGAACGACTCACAATCTATCCGTGGGATATCGAACCATCCCTCACCAACCCGGAATTTGCCATCGGCTATAGATTTTTAATCAAGTGTGGCAGCAGCAACCACAGGTATACGGTAGAAGGAATGCCACCTTCTTTTGACAATCTCTCCCAGGCGCTTAGGTGGTGGGATGTAGCCCAACACCATATTTTGTATCACGTCAATAGAAGAACTTTACATACCGAGGACACCAATCTAATGCGTCGAGAGGATGCTTGGTACGATCCATTCAGCATCCTCCGCACTTGGTATAACAGATTCGGACCGCTGCTGCAGACTGCAGAGTATAGTCGAGAACAGAATCCCAGCCAATATCTAAGTACCTGTGTTGTCAAAGCTCTGTATCTTGATGCTATAACAGACTTACATAAACGCAAACGTCCTGTCGATATCCTTCCAGATGTCAGGCTGGTCTATTTGGATATACTTAAAGCCACTCGGGAGCTCGTGCGGACATCAGACTGGAGGTCTGCGCAAGCTATGACCATGGAAACCGCTGCGATTAGACCGCTCGTTTTTGTACTGGCTCATTGCCACGATAGCGGTGTACGACAGGAAGTCAGGGATATTCTGGTAGATCTGTGTGAAAGCTGTCCGATGGCTGGAATACTATTGGTGATGCTGTCAGAGCAAGGACAGTTAGTGCCACAGAAGCTCAAGAATATTGAGCGGTCATTCGGATGGGACCTGACCGCTTGCGGCTGCAATTCTGGGGTTTTACGGCGTCGTATCAAGGTTTGCCAAAAATAGGTGGTCGTCACGCCTACCCGCACTGTCACAAAGCCAGGCAAAGGATTATCGACTCGATATTAGTAGAACTGTGTTAGAACAGTAGACATGTGCACGATAGTTAATTCCATAGAAATCAATTAAATAGCCCAGCCAACCCGCGGGGTTTTTCTTATGCACTGCAACTGCAACCGATTACGGCAGTATTGTTTTCTCAGGTTGAACTCTTCACCACCTGAGGGAATGGGATCAATAGCTCAATTGATCAAACACGTTTTTAATCCGTTGCTCTGTATATCAACGCAATAATGCGGTTCCTCATATTCATTCAACATTGCATCCCACTACAACATCATCTCTTACATGGCCACTCCATTCCTTTCTGTCGGCGTGCTTCTACATAAAAAAAGCAGCACGCGTACTATCAGACTCTCACTACCATTCCAAAACTGCCTAACCTCACAAGTTTTTCATCACTAAACATTTCTGTCAAGTCTGTGTCGAACCGGGGCTTGTTGGGGAAGCTTCTTGGCACTCCAGTGCTGTCGCTGGCTCTAAAAAGCTCCATGATGTGAGTAGAATATGGTGTCAGCGCATTCAATGTGGCTTCGTCTTTGCAAATTGCTACAAACATAGCTAAGTAGTCCCTGGAGCGGCTCTCCAAAAAATTGTCAGTGTCAATGTCGACCTGTGCACGCTGACTGTATCTCGTGCTGTTGAAACAAGAGATCACCAGAGGGCTTTGCTGAGCGTCTGGGTGCCGCCCAGTCATGGAAGCCCAAACATGGAATGCATCCACGATAGTCTTGGGAGTTATGCCCTCCAAACGACACGACTTGATAGATTTGTGGCCACCGTGAATGTTTTGAGGCTCAAATTTGTCGTTTATGCTTGCGTAAGATATCGCCTCCGTTTCGGCGACAATAGCTTTTCCGATCATGATTCAAAAAGGATAGGTACCTCTACCACCGCTTCTTCACAAGGACCATAAAAATAATATGAGATAATGATGAGTGGAGACCTAGCCGCTGGAGCCCCAGGTACACTGCGCAAGAACGAGATGCTGGTACTCCCTGCTGGCGAGGGACGCTCGAGTCAAACGAAGCTGTCCATGGCGACCTCCAAAGCAGCCGGTAGGAAGACCAGCGTCCGTAACCAGATCTTATTATCCGTCATCTTGAGGGCGGAAATTGGATAGACGCGTGTCGTCATAGATATAACCACACCCAGACCATGACCTGCGCCGCAAAGAGCGTGAAACATAGCTAGCTCTCTCCCAATAGACGATGAGCTGACCTGAATGGCATCTCTCTCTGCAGTAACGATGCGGAACGAAATGACAAGGTCGGCCATCCGCCCGTGAAGTCCATTCAAGGTCGTGCTGCCGCCCTCAAGCACACATCCAACGACACCAACACCGTTGGAGTTTGGCAAGGGAGTGTAATACCCTTGAGAGGCTAGATCCTTGAGTAATTCTCCTGTCAAAAGGCCACCCCCAACTTCGACTGTGTGGGTTTCCCTGGCCAGCTGGATTGTCTTAAACTTGCTCATGTCAAGGTAGAGTGTCTTAGATCCAATTGGCACAAATGTTCCATGGCCTCCTCCGCCAGGCACGACCGTCAAAATGTTCTCTCTTGCGATCCTGATAGCCGTCTGTACGTCTCTCTGGCCTACAGGCGTGATCACCAGAGAAGGTACGCCGACTTTAGTATCGGACCAGCGAGAAATCACTTTACTCAATCAATTTGGGTCAGGGACTTCAAACCCGCATTGCAGCGCGTCAAGGCCTGAGGGGGTGTTTGACATGGTTGAGTCGGGTAATACGGGCGTAGGTGGAGGCGAAGGTACTCAGTGTTTTAGAGAAGGTGCACACCTTTCTATAAATATTCTCGTTCCATCCTTGCCCCAACGATCTGACTTGAGATCGGCACAATCGACAAATCATTCACAGCTGACCGACGCTCTCGATCTAATAGCGCATATCCACGTGCTGCACCTTTCCCTTATAGAAAGGTTTTATGTTTTACTTGTCGTTCGAGGACAAGTAACCCACTTTTCGTTGGGTAAGATTTCGCGAGATCACGAATCCTTGGAAAAAGGTCTGTGCGTTGGACCAATGATGGAATAAGGTAACCGAATAACCCAAAAGGAACATAAAGTAAGCAAGTGTGCCAACATAATTTCTCAGGCAGGAAAATTATCTATTGACATCTCTTCTTTTCCATCTGGGGACGTTACGAACTGAATGCTATTGGGTGAGTTTTCCAGTACTCAAGTGCCAAAGAATCTGGGAATAAAAGTTTGCGAATCTATGTGCGAATCAAGCGTGGTGATGATTTGAGAGTACGGTAGTACACGCTCGGAGCGGTTGACTGAAAAGCCGAAAGTTTAGTGAGACTGACATCAGAATATTGCAGGAAGGAAGTGGTCTTCGACAAAAGATTCGTTTGAACTATTGCAGTATAAATCAAGTTATTTGCTTGGTGAAAAGATCATGGTGCAGGGTAACTCACAGCGCATCGATAGGATAGCTTCAACTCACGAACATTACGGATAAGTCATGGCAGGTCATGAAGTCTAGGCCACTGCACAAAGGCTGCATGTTTAATTTATTTCACTTAATCAATGTTCCCTCCGTTGTATAGGTTATTGAAAAGCCGCCATCATTTAAGATACATAGGGTTCTAACTCTTGCTCTGTCTAATTCCACAGTGTGAGCGCCAAGTTTTTGTCTCTTGTCTCTTGTCTACCTTGACCACTGATTCCTAATGGCTCGTAATATTCACCCGATTCTAAATCTTCCGTCACTGCTTCCCAGACGTGATGCTTAGCGACTATCTCGACCGGCTGATGCAAAATTCGGCTGAGAATCTGATCCAGAAGACTGCCGCCAGTTGAGTTATGGTACAAGTCCGTCTGGCATGCTCCTGGATGTATTGCAAGTGCTGTAAGTTGGGGGCATCGCTCCGCTAGTGCGCGAACGAAAAGAATGTTGGCTAGCTTGCTTTGCGCATAACGTTTCAGCGTTGAGAGATCTGTTCCATCTGTCTTAAGCGCGTTGAAGTCGATACCACTGTCTGGAGCGTTGTGATGGCTGATAGAGCTAGTGACAATGGCTCGAACGTCCCTACCCTGTGCAGCTGTTCGAGAAAGAACAGGCAGCAAAAGGTTAGTCAACAGAGCATGTCCCAGATGGTTGATCCCAAATTGATATTCATAACAGTCTTCGGTCAGCTGAGCCGGCAATCCCATGACCCCGGCATTGAGGAAGAGGAGATCAAGACAACGGAGCCGCGTTGAAAGGATAGAGGCAGCAGCTTTGACAGAGGCGAGGGATGCAAGATTCAATGGCACTGCTCGTATCAAGACATTGGGTGCCTGTTGCCTGAGTTCCGCTATGACGTCGCCTGCGTTATCCAGATTTTGGACTGCCAGCCAGATTTTAGCAGGAGACAACAGGATCAAGTAGGAGGTTACTTGCTTCCCAATTCCATTGTCGCCCCCTGTGATGAGAATGGTTTTGCCTCGGAGGGACTGTGTGTGCTGGTCAACATTAAATGAGGCAGAGTTAGTGCCAGTTACGTGACCAAGGAAGGGCATCCACATTGCGGGAAAAAAAGCTAAGCTTTTTTTTTTCTGCACCGACGTCTGTTTGTCAAGATTTGGCGTAAAGCACTGCTAGAAGCGTGAAATATAAGTAACCACAATTAATAGCATGTAGATGAGTAGTTGTGTTTATTCCAAGAGAACCTCACTCTTAGATTCAGATTTATGCTGACAGCCTGGTACGTCATGGTATCTCTGGTCAACCTTAGGCAGCTGCACACAAGGCTTAGCTTTTCAGCCAATTAGAAGTTGAAACATGCGAATTTCCTGTTATCGTTAGAGGTGGGCGCTGCCTAGCGCTGACTAAGAGGACTCTAGGATTTTCCCACACCGCAGGGACGAGCCTAAATCCCATATGCATAAAAGTTGGGTGTGGTGTGTATTGATTAGAAAGATCATTACACAGGTTGTACGTGTACATACACAATAGCTAATAACAGGCAGGATTACCGCTACTTCTGCAACACTCCCGATTAGACAACTTCTCATGCGTTGCCAGACCCCTGCTGACAACTTTACGAGGGTGGGCTAGTTGCTCAAGCCGTCATTTATCAAGTCCGTAGGGAACTAAACCTGGTAAAGTTGGGCGTCTTGAAGTATGTACTGCGCTATTCGAGACCTACTGTATAAATACCACTTGTTTGATCCGCTCATTGCTCGTACTATTTATGATAAAGTAACTCCTGGTTTGCAGTAAATTGTTACAATGGTCCAAGACGGCGATAAAGGAGATCGTAATGGACATTTTCCATCCAGGGTCGATTTGACGCCTGTTGATATTCTCATCGCCCGAGCCATGTTCACGAGAGCGAAAAAGCTTCCTCCCAACATCACCGACGTCATTTTTGATTTTGCCGAGTACTGGGCGCATTCTAGTAGCGAGGTTGATTTCCAGGCCATGTACTCACGTCCCGTCCAAGTTGATGGTCAAAGTGCGAGAGAAAACAAGTTTCTCGTACGTGGAATTCAAACCAACCCCGACTTCGTTATTGATCCTTGTTATAGCTTCGCTCGATTCCTGTAGGCTTTTTACGCAAACACGCTCAAGCAGACGTATCACAAACGTCGATGTATAGTGTGGAAGAGGCTGAAGCGAATCCTTTGAGGCAAGAATATGAGACAGAAGACTTCGCCAAGCTTGTCAACTACCCTACACCGAAGTTGCTCCATCCTGTTCGCAAAGTCGTGTTCTCGATAAGGGGTAAAATACAAGGTACAGGGGGTGAACCAATGGAGGGTCAGGCTTTCCAAGCGTGTTGGGCTTGGTTTGAAGCTGGATTGGAAAGGTTCGATGCAGATCCAATACGTACGTCACGTCCAAATGAAAACATTTCCCGACGCTTACGCTTTTAGGCGGGCGAACATGTTCACACGACACTGAGCCCAAATCCTCACTCTTCGGAACATCATTCTTATCCGTCGGTGCCCTGCGCTCACTTCACCCTTCCGTCAGGCCCATTGCTGAGGCGAATGGTAAGTATAGGTATTCGCATCCTCTCTTTGATCAGTCCGAGTGGGTCATCGATTTCAAGAAGATGGTTCATAGATCATGGCAAGACCGAGTAGTGACGTGGTCGTATATGAGCGATACAGCTTCCGGTTTGGAGGCATCAGAAACACTTCAAACCGAGCAGAGTGGAGTGGGCGAGATCACAAACAGCTGGTTCGTAAGAAACCTAAAGTCAGGAGATGTGATCACTGTGTGGGCAAAAGCGAGATTTGCAGGATCGATGAGTCTTGTAGAGAAAGTGAAAGTAGATATATATTGGGTGATTTGACATAATCTTATTGCCTACCTCGGCGGTCAACTGGTGCGTCAAAGACAATACATAAGCTGCATTCTTATGAACTTGACTTAATATATCGCACGATAAGGCAATCCAATTCTCCTTAGTCAGAAGCTACTGTCTGAACTTTGTGATTGGGCTTGACGATTTGCTCCCTGTGTATGTGACTCGCCGCTCATGGCGATTTTCCATGTCAGCCCCCGACAAGAAGTAGTGCGCTTTAGCTTGGATATCGATCATGACTGCTACGTCGCCAGGTATCATCAATTTGTTCTCTGGTGATATCCAAGTTTTGTGCCAAGGCGACGTCATGATTGGCCACATCGACGCCCAGGCGAAACTCATGACTCTATACTCCAACGGAGCTCTTTGCATTCCGCTTCTGGTGTTGACACTAGTGATACGGCGACATAGTGCGTTACGTATGTGATAGGCAAGCGTGACAAAACGCCTCAACCTTGAAAACAGATAGTGCGATAATAACACGACAGTCCGCTGAGTCGACCGGGAACGAATGCTATAGTCCCCGTAAGGCACGGCGACAAATATGTGGCATTTTCTTGCATTATGACCTGCCATGCCGCATATTTCATGACGCCTTACCTTCCCTCGCTCCGGCTCCCCTAAGCACCACTTCTCGACAATTCAGCCGCCATCCCCACTTCAGTACCTATCTGACCAACTACTCCCCTGCCTTCCTCTACTATTATCACTCCCACCTTCTCTAGCCGGGTTCCTCTTGTCCTTTGGCGCCGGCTTAGTATATCGTTCGCCTGTTGAAAGCCATCGTCCTTCGCTCTCAGAAGGGCAGCCTTATGCATGATTGCCTTCGCTCCTTTCGCAATGGCATAGATGGGCATTAAGCTTTGAGATCACACTTTCCGCATCAAGAGGAACAATTCCAGCTTCTCTGGAAGCCGCCCTGATGATTTCCTTTATTAAAAGCTGCCTAGTACGCGGCACAATTGGAGACGTGGGTTATGGAGCATGGGATTGGTGCTCTATTTCTTACTCATTAGCATTCTTGAATAGACTGCATCAAGCGAAATCGGGAGGTTGGAGCAGATGAGACAATTTCAAGGACATACAGAGAGTAATAATCTCCTTTGCCTTGCAATGTAACTCAATTTGGTTCTCTTTGTCGCTCCACAGCCCGTCTGCCAATCTTCGAAAGTTTCCAAACGAAGATCTCAAGTATACGGTGCGACCTTTCGGTGCTGGGCTGTCTCTTATCGACACGTGAAATAGCATTGCCATAGTTTAATCAGTTCGGACGATAATATGAATCAATGGGACCTTGCGGATTACTGGTCAAAGTTGCCACTGTTGAACATGCCCAGACGTTCATACAGAACGTGTTACATACGCATCAATGTGACGCACAAAGTGACAAGAATCATCTACGGGAGCTGGAATCTCGGTCAAAAACACCAAAACTCAAATTTACCTACGAGAAATCTGTAGTTGCATGGCATATTTTTGAGGACTTTACTCTAAGTCTAGTGCTCGTGCTTCGCATCATGCGTCACACATGGCTAGTAGTATATTAGCCATACACCCTGCCATATTCAAGTGTAACAGGAAGATATATTGTTAGGATTAAATAAAATGAAAGAACACATTCATAACCACAAGCTCGGCTGTTAATTTCCTGAAATTGAAATCGTCTGAAAGAGAATACAAGTCCTCTGATTGAAACGCCCGCCTCACATCAGCATGATCCCAAGCTCAAGACACAATCAATTACCCTCATCGGAAAGACTCAAGGTGAGCTGAGCTTTGCTAAACTCGTTTGGATATGACTCTCTTAACGTGCACCTCCATATCCTTTGGCAGCGAGAGACCATACTCATCCCTAGCGTAGCTAAAGCAGAATTCCACAAGGCCGCGACATGCATGTTCAGACCCAACATGTGACCTACCCTTATACTCTAATGCTTCTAACTCATAGAGGTAGGCCTCATTAATTTCGAAGAATTGGTGTACCACGGCTTCCGTAGGCTTCTGGTTGTTCTTAAAGAACACTGAAGCAACACATATCTTAAGCACTGCCGCACCACCCTTTGTCTGTACGATCTTACTCTCCTTCTTCGCTACAAGCTCCGGCTTTTTACCTGGTTCAAGGATCTTGTATTCCACAGGCTTAGAAGTCGTGAACCCATTGCTCTTCTCGCTCTTATAGGCTGGAGCCCCAACAAGTCGGAGATCGTAGAGCGCTAACAGCTTATCAAAACGTTCCATTATGATGACGACAGGGAGGCGCTGCTCGCGTATCGCCGCCGTCACATTCTCGCGGTGCATCCGCATCTGCTCCTTGGCCTCGATCTCATCCTCCAGAGACGCAATAAATTTCTCAGAGTAGAACTTTTGTTGGAGATACGCAATTAGCACTGCAACAGAGCGTGACCGCCCAGATTTACAGTTGATCAAGATATTCCTCCCCTCGACATTATGCCGCCTAATGAAAGCATTAGTCTCATCGAAATAGTCGATCAGATTTGAGTTGGCATCGTCCTCGAGTGGAATAATGAGCGGGTACTTCACGACGCTGTGGCTGCTTGTCATGCCGTTCTCATTAGGGAAGAACCTCTGCAGCCCGGAGGAGATATCGTTCTTGTCCCATGCTAGGGGATCCTTAGGATGAATGGCAATAACGGCCTGGATATCATTTTTCTCAAGAATCTTCTCATTAAGCGCATGGTTCATGCCCCCGATAAAGATGCTCCCGGATCCCGTCAGGTCCGGGTGAACAATGCGCGTCATATCCGTCATGTCATTCCGTGTCCATTCACGGATCTCGTGCCAGAATTTATGATGCAGAAAGGCAAGGTCGCTATTCGACGCAAGATTGTCGAGTGCCTTGTACGAGGTCGGCTCGTTAGAGGGGTTATGGGCAAAAAGCTCGCTCCACTGTGTCGATGGGGTCTCCTTGGCATTGTTGTGCATCTTGGATAAGACAAAGACGGTGAAGAAGAAATACAAAACAGTAATAAGGTATGTATCAGAGAGAAGAGACTCCCACGTGTAGTTTCAAAGCTTAGTCGCAAGGGTTGCAGTATTGGCGAATGTAAGTTTTAACCACGCAACCGTAAAAATATCATTATCAGAACGAGAGTGGGACAACGTGTTACAAGTTGATTGGTACAGGTATCATACTGCCACCATAGCCCCAGCACCAAATTTAGCCTATTAATTACCGAGAATACGCCACAAATTCAGTAAATATCTCAAGAAAGCACTATTAGCTATTAACAACAGACAAAGACTATTTCTCGCCTTCCTCGGAGTACGGGTTATACTTATCTAGACCCCTCACCCTTATTACTAAACTATAAAGCAATCCTAACCCTAGTTATACCTACAAGACCGTAAGAACGGTCAAGCTGAGATGAGAATTATAGCCGAAAATTTAGCGCAAGGTAGTAACAGCCTCAAAAACAACCTCAGTAAGCAAATATCACAAGTCGGCCGCACTGAGAAGCACGACATCAGTTAATATGCCGTGATGTCGCGCAATAAAGACCGGGTTAGCTGACTACCAACGGTGTCAATTGCCTTTATTGCCTTTCAATTAAGCCGCCGATCTTTCTTCGCGGCTACCAATGTCAATCTCTGGTTTCACGAAACTCATTTCTAGTTTACTTCCCAGGACTACATCTCACACTTGATACATCTACCTGTTTGATGCCATGCAGCTTGGTTCAACTAACTTCGACGTTCGTACTGTCCCCAAATTATGTGATGAAATGAAATCCTTGTAAGCGAACGTCAACAGGTTTGAAATGAGTACAAAACACATATATGCTGGCGCTCCCGTCTTTTTAGTGTTATCTGCGTTAACTTCCCAGACAACTTGTTTTTGGAATCAGGCTACCCGAAGGTGTCCTACATAGAATAACTGCCGATTTGCCTTCGGTATAGAATCCGAAGAAATAAGTCTAGCTATTAGCTACGTATAGTACACCTTTCACCCTACTCTTTCTGCCGTCTAGCATGTTACACTTACGTTTGTGAATGAAAATGCCATTGATTAACCGCAACGCTCGCGCTTAGTGTCAATGTCAGCCTATTGATGCTTTGACTATAGTTTCTGCGCCGAGTCTAAAGCCTCCCCTTATCGGAAAGAGATAGAGAGTCTTTGTGTCGAGGCAGGCCACAATTGGTCAAGCTCTTTAGAAACCTCTCATGCTCTATCAGTCGTGTACAAATGGCTGACACAACATCTTTGCTATGTCAAATCAACGAAGGGTAGCGAGTATAGCATCCTTGCACCCAATCGTTTGGAAAGGAGATATTCTAAGACCTCGTGTCTAGATCTGTGATACATGTGTATCTCAGAGATCTCGGTGACTTAACACAAGCACCAAGTACATAAGCGACCTTCAAACTGACCAATTTAGCGAACGGGTTTGTGCTTCTCCTTGTTGAGCTGAGAACAATATTTCAGCCACTTGTTCACGATATTCCGGTTCATACATGCACAATGAGTTCCAGTCAAGATGATAAGGACACCAAGCTCATGTATGTTATATCGTTCACGCATCGAGTCGGCTCCCTCCAGCCGCATTCAGAAGTCCCATAGCGAGTGACACTTTATTTTACGTCTTGTTATCAGCAAATGACTCTCCACCTACTATATCTACAGCGATAATTCCCTTGCTTTGGGTTTGTCCATGCGATCCACCTAACATGGACATTGATAAATATACCTGGATTTAGCCAAAGGTTCCTGCGGTTGCTGCTTAGGGTACAGTCCGGTATAAGAGTCATATTGCGAGTATATGCATTGACCTCTCTCCTTACGTCGCTCAAGAAATGAACAATTGGGTGAGGCTCCAAGTCGGCCATGCCATCTGCTATTGTAATTAGCCGGTGGTATAAATATAGAAAGTCAGCGCACCGAAGGAGAGTGCGCGTCCCAGCCATCAACATGAGATAGAGGCAATCAGCTAGGTATCTACCATAGTAGATCCAAGCATAAGTCCCCGAATCTACGCTTTCAGGCGAAGATTTATAAATTAAAACTTTCCAACATCGTACTTATGATCCAAATTGGTGACTATTGTGACCCAGCAATGGCCAACAGTCCATGATAAGTTCATCAAGCTAGTGTCTCTCACGGAACAACGCGGCAAAGTGCTCAATTTTTATTATAATAGTAAGCATTAATGCTTTTTCTGCCCTGCTCTCTAATACGGGTCGCAGGACTGCAAAAAGAAAGTCTTGTTATGTCCTCTAGCTCTTCCGCAAGAGAGGATTAACAACAGCAATTTCCGTTCTTTGTCTGTGTCTATGTGATCCGTTCAGGGTCTACTATCCACCTGAACGAGTGACTGATGTGCCTATCTAGCCCTTTATCACGCCTGTACATGGTCTTTGGCGACTAATATCCAAAAGCTCTAGCAGACCCGCTGAGGAGTGCTAAGGATTTAACAAGGACAAGTAGTCACTAAGCATGGGCTCCGTAATTGCGTCAGGGTCCCACAGTATTTCTGGCTATACGGCACAGCTTAGTTCGAAGTCGAAGCTCAGATGCCACTAGGACCAGGTCCCCAAGTCCCGTAAATGGAAATCATATCGTGTACCCCTGCAACTTGGCTCAGATGCGCCGATCGTCTCAGAGCTGAGAGGATAAATGACGTCTGCAGGTTTCAAAGCGACTCTACGACGGATTTATTATAATTCCCCTGGGTACGCACAATTCTTCTACTATTGTCATTCATCGGACAGTGTCTTCAAGAAGTCGTTAGTATATGAACGCCATGATAGGCGCATGTCAAATTTGCCTGACCAGTGTTGCCCTTGCTGGCTATCTGCTAGCTTTGCTACATGGAGAGAATCAACGTCTCGCTTTTTTGGGAGGATTCTTAGGGACATTATGGTTGGAAATTGTGTGTATGTGCCTTTACACGATTCTCATCCATCCTCGATTCTTGTCGACTCTCCGGCATGTGCCCACGCCTCGAGGCAGTCATTGGGTTTGGGGCCACGGGATGCGCCTGTACCAGGAGCCGTACTGTTCTCCAGTAAGGAGATGGTAAGTCAATTGCAATGCATTTCCGCCACTGGTTACGGCCTTCTCAAAGTGTATCTATCTAGGAACGAGACTGTGCCTAATAACGGTCTACTGCGATACCTGGGCTTCTTCAATGCAGAACGCATCGTCCTTACATCCCCAGAGGCATTGCACGAGGTTCTCGTCACGAAGAGCTCTTCCTTTCCAAAGCCAATCAGTCTTCGAGAGACGGCAGGGCGCTTTCTTGGCCTAGGTCTCATTCTGTCTGAAGGTGACGCGCACAAAGCACAGAGGCGAAGCATGAATCCTGCATTTGCGCCACGACACATCAAGGCGCTATATCCGATTTTCTGGGACAAGACCAGAGAAATGGTTGAGAAAATCACAGCAGACAAGAAGGGCGACGATGAGACGATAGAGGTGGTGGGCTGGGCATCGAGAGTCACTCTTGACCTCATTGGGATAGCAGGTTTAGGGAAGGACTTTGGTGCAATACAAGACGAAAACAACAAGCTTGTGCAGAGATACAATGTTGTCTTTCAGCCGTCACAACAAGCTCGCATGCTGCATTTCATTGAGGGCCTGGTGCCAGCGTGGGTACTGACCGCCCTGCCTATCAAGCTCAACTCAGACATTAGCCAGGCAGCTCGGTCGATCCGTGAGGTCTGCAGAGAGACAATTGAGTCTAAGCAGAGTAAAGTTGCTGAAAGGAACTTGGACGCTATAGATATCATGTCTTCAGCCATTCGGACGGGTACATTTACAGATGATGGACTAGTTGACCAGGCTATGACATTACTTGCGGCTGGTGAGTTGTCTTTACCCTGTTTGGAGAAGCTATCCGCCTGGGGGATCACGAGAGCTAACAATACTTGTAGGCCACGATACCACAGGATCTGCATTCACATGGGGGGTCTATTTGCTTGCTCGACATAAGGATGTGCAGCAACGACTAAGGAGAGAAATTCATCAACGGCTGCCATCCTTGACAGCTGCAACTGAATCCAAGATCTCCAGTATCGACATTGACTCAATGCCGTATCTTCAAGCCGTATGCAACGAGGTACTCCGTTTCTATGCTCCAGTTCCGCAAACTCTCCGCGAAGCAGATCACGATACGACCATAGTCGGCCAGTTCATCCCCAAGGGGACACGCATCGTCATCGCGCCTTGGGCTACAAATCGCGATTCTCGTTTTTGGGGCCCAGATGCGCATACTTTCAACCCAGACAGATGGCTATACAAACAACATAATGATGACAACGACGGTATCAGCGATAAACAAAGTAGCACCAAACCTCCCAACACCAGTACACATGGGGGCGCATCTAGCAAGTACCGGTTTCTATCTTTCTTACATGGACCACGAGCATGCATTGGGCAGAGTTTTGCAAAGGCAGAATTATCATGTTTACTAGCAGGATGGGTTGGAAGTTTTGAGTTTAAGTTGCATAACAAAGCCTTAATGGATGAGGGCAAACTTGATATTAAGGGTGGACTAACTGCTCGACCGGCGGGTGGATTATATATAAAGGCTAAGAGAGTTACAGTATAGAGATCATATTAATAAGTACAAATAAAAGAACCTTAACGTACATTCAATAAATAATACAAAAATAAATACTTAATTCTATAATATACTATTTACATCCTTAGCAGTGGCGCGTGGCAAGCCACTTAATTCCTGTCACAAGTCAATAGTTGCTGGAAGATTAATAGCACCCTCCATCACCTCCAGAGCTCGATCTCGCTGAGTCTCGCGTTCCTCTTCTTGTCTCTGTGATTGGTATAACCTGGGCTATAGGGATCATCACTGTTATACTACGTGGCGTCTCGCGACGGGTTTCCGGGAGTCAGCTTTGGAATGATGACTGGCTGATTATCTACTCATTAGTATGTTAGCAAGGCGAAAATTCCCTTGTCGTTTCATCCCTCCAACCCTTCTTGTTTCTCTTTCTTGGATCTCAGAATTTAACAGTACGAACTATCGTAAGGTGCAGTATCCCTCGCAGAGGTCTGCTTGAACTGTTTAACAATACGAACTACAGTTACTTACGGCTGCCTTTTGGTTCAATGTCATCTACCACGGTTAGTCGAACCTCCCAGACCAGTTTCCGGCCTCAGAAGCTATGCGGACTGTTAATATCAAGGTCGCGCTCTCAATTGCATGACATCTTGAGATGGTTTAACTCACTTGACAACCACAGGTTATCATCACGAGCTCTTGATGTCTACCTACAAGGGCGTTCTGGGAGAGATTCGACCCGTATCATCCCCTTTCCGAGTCAGAGTATACGTGTCCCGTCGACTTTAAAAGTTTCCTTATTGGGAACGCGATACCGAATATTATCACCGATGTACTAATGCTCCTAATCCCCATTCCAGGCATCTAGACTCTACAACTGCCGTTGTCACATAAGTTAGCGGTCGTGCGTATATTCGCGGTTAGTCTACTGTAAGAAAGACGATACGGGGTGGTGACTAGATACAGAATGCTTACCTAGCATTCACAATCAGCGCCACAGGCATATCATGTATTCGGTTGTATTACATTCTCTCAGTTGGATCGCTTCCGTTGGATCTTACCTGGTAAACGCAGCCGATAATGTGGACCGGAATTGAGATAAACATAGCTACGATCTGCGGTAAGTTGAGCGCATACGCGACCTCACTACCACGAACTGACCATTTCCTGGCCTGTCTCCCGTCACTAAGACCCTTGCGAAACCTCGCCATCCTTGGGGTGAGCGGCTTTAACCCACATAAGTCTACCACTCCAGACCTCATGGGTATAGTAACCATTGGCGGCTCGGGTCGGGTTCTTCAACGAAAGCCAGCGCTGCAACCGACTTATCCCGATGTTGGCACCTCAAGAGACAACCTGCAGCAAGAAGTTTATACATCTTCAGCCCGGACAGACCATGAGTTAGAGTCCTGGATGGATCCAGCAACTCACGATATCGAGATGAATAGACTAGGAAGAGACGTTTGGTTGAAGATTGGGACGCTTGATGTGTTATTGGAGGGAGGTTTAGGATCAGAATGAGAATAGTCAGAGGGAAAGAAGTCCGGATATTCGCAGTACGGTTCGGGCAGAGTTATCACGAGTATTCTACTGACTCTACTAGAATTAAAAGGCAGGATTTGTTTTATGTTACTTATTAGACTTATTGTCTGCTGTGGCTGGTATCTCCTGGGGCCCTGGCTGGCATCTCATTACTTGTATTTCCTTCCGCAACCCATGTATATGGCTGTTTCCTTATCAGCACTAAAGATATTTCACTACCTTCCCCTCTGGAAGGCAAGCGCCTTTGGCTTGACTGGAAGGCTCTTGAACTCGGAAATCTGATGTTCCGAAATGTGAAGCTGGATCTAGGTCTCCCCGTACCAGAGGAACTCTGAGCCAATGCGGTATCGCGCATGAAATACGCAAGCATTGAACGACTCAATGCGAGATTGGCACCCACAATGCCCAGGTAGAGCTCCAGGTTCGACCATATTGCTGTGATGGCATATACCCCTAAGCAGAAGAGTCAACTAGCTGTATCGATAATGTTGAAAGATTCTCATCTTACAACTCAAATCAGATGTTATCGTACCAAGAGATGCTGCACGAGCAATCCCGAAACCGGTGGCACTAATAGTAGTGTTGGTTAGCCACGAAGTGAAAAGTATAGGACTGTTTGAATGAACTTACATCAGACCTAGGCTCATCAAAGCCCACACAGAAATCTTGGTTTTCAAAGGAAGACTTATCCTCCATATGACGAACACGGGTAGTAGTGAGCATATTAGGTCTGTAAGTATAGAATATGCTAGTCGCACGAGTCAGCCAGTGCATCCCACTTCTTTGACTCAAGATCAGTGTACCAATAGTAGCATAGATATAGTATATGCGAACTCGGGAATCCCAACATTTGCCTACACCTGTCCAGTATGCACTTGTGGGTTTGCACTCGGCAAGTAAAATGATAATGCAGCCGAAATTAGTTACAACTAGGCCGGCCATAATGGCCCAAGCCGAGTATTTGACCGGTTGAGAGTCCTTGATGCGTAATAACAGCAGCAGGATGGAGATCTTGAGAAGGCATATGCTGGCAAAAAGTAGAATTTGAGCTACCCACCCGAGCATGTTGTTGCGGATATAGTCTTCATGACCGATGTACCATCTATGTCTTCCATTGCCGATGTCGACTTGGGCTACTTGAATGCCGAATCGAGCGACACCGACGAGTGTGGCAGCCACGATGGTGTAGTCGTCCCATCCTAATGATCGTAGGGCCATTCGAACCCAGATACGTACGCTAGTGGTGGTAACGACAAGGGCGAGACAGGTGCCGGATACGCCTATTAGGATTGGTCCAACATTCTCATCTGGTGGCAATGGGTTTGGCGGTACCACGGCGGCCATTGATAGTGTTGAACGAGTGCGCGACAAGAAGGAGGAAAGATTAACGAGACGAGATTAAAGTAAAGAAAACAATGCTAGGTTTATGTATTGGCAGTGCTCTTGGCTCAGGGTGAGCCAGGGATTGTTCTCAAGGCATATCACACGCATACTCAAGCTATCCGAAACTTTATAATCCGGAAGGGCAGTGGTGGCCGAATCACGCTGCGTTGTTTCTTCACGACCAACACGTTTGCTGACAGGTCATTTGCCTTTTGCCATTTCTCATCTCAGTCTAGACTGTATATCTGGGTCTCACGACGTCGTATTTTCAGTAGAATTGAGCAATTAGCAACATAGCCGAATGCCCACTGATTTGACATGAGACGACATAACACTCCCTTTTCCCCGCCTGTTGGTTACGCTTGCGACTGACAGGCTGATCTGATTTGCCAAAAAAACCAAGACGGCTGGTTCGCCTCTGATCCCTGCTGTGAAGGAGTACAATCTGCATTACCGAAGTTTTGAGTTTTTGGCGAGGTAAGGATGCTGGGTGCCAATTGCCCGGTTCAGTACTTTTTCCGATCCCTGCTCGGGGAAGCCATTGAGTCTTCCGCTTACCAGTGTTACATAGTGGCTGGACTAAGCCAAAGCTTTCCTTCGATGCTACCTTGACAGGCAGGGGTGGTAAAGCAGGAACGACGAATAAATGGTTTATTCCCCAGGTGTTCTTTTCCTACTGCGTTCGCTCTGGTACGAACTTTACGGACTCCCTTCTGCAATACTATGCTTGTGAAATTTTACCTGTGGCTGACTCTTGCTACAGCTGCAACCGCGGCTCCGTCTGAACAGACCTATGATTATGTACGTCGACCATCAGACCTCAACTTTTGAGGCAATAAACATCTTGCTCAACTATCATCCTAATATTCATTTCCTATTACAGATCGTGGTAGGAGGCGGCACCGCTGGTGTAGCAGTTGCTGCGCGTCTTAGCGAGGGTCTCCCATCATCCAGCATTCTCCTCGTTGAAGCAGGGCCCGCGGTCTGGAATGAGCCAAAGATCAACATCCCCGGTATGAAAGGATCGACACTTGGAACCAAATACGATTGGAACTTCACCACAGTCCCCCAGCCTGGTGCCAACAACAGAATCCTACCCGTCAACCGTGGTAAGGTCTTGGGTGGCAGCTCCGCCCTCAATCTCATGACCTATGACCGGGCTGCTGCAGTCGAATATGATGCTTGGGAAGCCCTCGGAAACCCGGGATGGAATTGGAAGACCATGATCAAGGCTATGACCAAGTCTGAGACATTCACTGGCAAGAATACTGATACATATGGTTCCAAGGGTGTGGGAGAAAGTGGCCCTGTAAAGGCTGTTATTAACCGCATTATTCCCAAACACCAAGAGACGTGGATCCCTACTTTGGAAAAGCTCGGAGTCCGCAAAAATCTCGAGTCGCTTGGGGGTAATCCTCTGGGTGTCATGTACCAGCCGAGCAGTATTGACCCCACAAACTACAACCGCTCCTATAGCGCCAACGCATATGCTGCAATATCAGGTTCTAATCTCCAGATTCTTGACAACACCGAAGTGGCGAAGATCAACCTGACCGCTCTGAGCGGCAAGAAGAAGTCTTTTGCTACTGGGGTTACCCTTCGCGACGGAACTTTTATCAAAGCGCGTCGCGAGGTGATCATCTCTGCTGGTTCAATTCAGAGCCCGGGCTTACTCGAACAGTCTGGAATCGGCAATAAGTCCGTGCTGGCAGCTGCTGGTCTGAAGCAAATCATTGATCTTCCGGGTGTTGGGGAGAACCTTCAGGACCATCTCCGTGTCATGACTTCATACCAACTCAAGCCGGAGTATACTTCCTTTGATGCGCTCCGGAGCAACGCTACTTTTGCTGCCGAGCAACTGGCGCTTTGGAACGCCGGCGAACGCTCTCTGTACGATTACACCGGTAGTGGGTATACTTTCTCAACCTGGAAGCAAGCCATTGGTAGTGACACCACCATCGTCTCTCTTGCAAGTGAAGCTGTTGCCAAGGATGCTAGCAAGGTTGATAAGAAGAAACTGTCGTTTCTCGAAGACACTTCAATTCCTCAGCTCGAGGTCATCTTCTCCGACGGCTATACTGGAGTCAAAGGCTACCCTGTCGCCACATCTCCCCTCTTCGGAAAGGGTTTTGTTACTCTGATTGCAGTTGTTATGCATCCTCTCAGTCGCGGAAGCGTGCACATTAATCCATCTGACCCTGCTGGAAAGCCCACCATCAACCCAAATTACCTTAGCAACGCTCATGATGTGGAAGCAGTCATACAAGCCGTCAAATACAACCGAAAGATCGCGTCGACTGAGCCAATGAAGTCAGTGTGGGAGAATGAATATGAGCCTGGTCTGGAAAATATCAAGACGGATGAGGAAATCAAAGACTACGTTCTTAATACTACACTCAGTATTTTCCATCCAAGTGGCACTTGTGCTATGCTTCCCAAGGCGGACGGTGGTGTTGTTGATTCGAAGCTTAGGGTATACGGCACTCAGAACCTGCGTGTTGTGGACGCTAGTATTATACCCCTTTTGATCTCAGCGCATATTCAAACAGCAGTGTACGGCATTGCAGAGGTTGCCGCTGAGCTTATTATTGAAGATAGCAAATAGATATTGCCTATCAGTGACTATGTTAGAAGCAGACTTTTTTCGGTGCGGAAACCACCATCAGATCTATTAGGTTAGCCATGTTCCACTTGTTGCGTGACAAGTCTGTGTTGCAGTGGCTTCGGGATGAGCTGAGCACCATGGAAAAGGAGCCCGCTGGGCAGTAGACCGGTGGCTAGCTCGAGACTCTACCATACTCTGTATTTCTCTCTTCAATGAAGAGCGGTTATTATGAGATGGGCTTACGGAGGGCTGGCGTGATCTATCTCAGACTGGGTGCAACCAAGAAGGCCTGTTACTTGCCCTTAGTCGCGGCGTTAGGTTAATAAGGGTCTTCTTGAATGAAACTCTGCAATATGTCGATTGGTCTTTCCCAGCCGATATAAGTAGTCTCGTCAGAATCCAACAAGTCTACGTTGCTGGTGCATTTTGATCGCTCCATCCTCCAACCCAAGCACGGTTGACCCGAAACGTAGTTCAGGAGTTGCTGTGCAGTACGGGCACCTCAAGAAATGCATGTCCAGCCTTGCCAAAAGGACGAGAGAGTGTCTTGGAATCATATGCGTCAATCATCACGATACTTACCCTCGTCACCATGCTGACGAGGCATGTACAGCCTGACGTACGCAGAGCTTACATAACTATAGCAAGAAATGTTCCGTCAATCGACGTAAAGCTCCACAACACGACCCTCGATGATGTGCAAAGTTAGTATAGTCATTTGGCGGGATTTCCACGAAGCGGCACTAGTGAGATGAACGCAACTATTACGTGATGGGCCTGGGCAGATCAGGTACTGCAATTCGAGAGGCACTGATTAAACCGGCCAAGGGAATTCAGTGTACCATTAAAAAGCAAAAGGAAAAATGTATCAGTCAGCCAAAGCTCATTTACATTGGATGCTAGTCGGACTTAGTGAATACACCAAAGATTGAGCGAAACGTCTTGTGAGGGTTCCAAGGTATCCTGTTGTATTACTTTAAAGCCGGCTTTGGGAAATGTTTATACCCTTAAGTCTGAGCTAGCCAATCCTGTCTTAAAATACTTCGTGTCCTTGGTCCCAAATCAGGAAAAGCCTCATTGACATAGTGGGCTTTGCCCGATAAGGAAATTGGTTCTTCTGCCAGGGAACATTGGGAGGCGCAGCAAAAGTGCGCCCTTTCAGTGCGCCCTTCATGTGACGGTTTTGCGGCTCATATATAGGCGTCTTTCTCTGCTTATTTTTACCAAATTTGTGATTCTACGACATCTTGCGACCTTCGCGCATACTTTTCAAGCCCAGGATCAACTGCCACTACAGGATAGTTGCCCGACTCAATTATGGCATCTAACTCCATGAGACCAAACCAACAAAATGGAGGCATCAGTCTGTCCCTTACAAGCCACAATCCCCTCAGTACTACAGTAGATGCCACAGAAGACGACGCACCAGAACACGCCGTAGAAGCTATTCCCGATGGTGGATATGGTTGGACTGTTGTGACCGCGTGTTTCATCTTGCTTTTTTGGATCAACGGCTACACCACTGCATGGGGTGTTTTACAAGCTGCCATAGTTCAATCACCTCAGTTGCAAACCGACATCCGTACCATCACCTTCGTTGGAAGTTTATACATGGCTTGCATGGTTGCCTTTGGTTTGGCGTCGGTTAGGTTGACGAGAGAATTTGGCATTCGATACACCAGCCTCGCTGCTACTGTTCTGTTTGGGTCTGGTCTGATCCTTACTAGCTTCACTCTTCAACATCTGGCAGGTCTCTTTTGTATAGCTGGGCTCCTTGTCGGGCTTTCTACATCGCTGTTATACACGGCTACCAACACTCTTCCTATCCAATGGTTTAGTAGTAAGCTCGGTACAGCCAATGGTCTGATCAAAGCTGGAGGTGGCGTTGGTGCTACTGTTCTTCCTCTAGCAACACAGGCCTTGATCGAAAAGGCTGGGTTGAAATGGACTTTTCGGGCCCTCGGCTTCATGATCCTGGCCACTGGGATTCCTTGCGCATTGCTCCTCAGGGATCGTGCTCGCAGTGGCTCAACATCTCGTTTTGACTGGTCACAGTTGAAAAGCATACCCTTTCTGACTCTGACTATGTCAGGCGCTATTGGCGTGTTCGCTTTGTTTGTACCTCCTTTCTTTTTACCAACCTTCGCTAGTTCCATTGGACTTTCAGCATCTACAGGCGCTGGTCTTGTCGCTGGATTTGGCGCGTCGACAGCCGTTGGACGGCTCGTTGGTGGCTGGCTCTGTGATTATATCGGCGCTTTCAACACATTAGCACTCGCCGCTTTCATGAATAGCCTAAGTATGCTGGCTATCTGGCCCGTGAGCTCGTCGTTGCCGCCACTCTTCGCTTTCGCCATAATTAACGGATGTGCTAATGGAAGTTTTTTTGTTGCATTGCCTACCGCTGTAGCAGCGCTTGCACCAGGGTCAGCAGCGGCATCTATCAGTTTAATGACGTCGTTCTGGACCCCAGGATACTTGATGGGAGCACCCTTGGCCGGTATTTTGATAGAGTCTGCGGGTGCAGCAGAAGCCTCATCGATTGAGCCATATAAAGCGGCCATTTTCTATGCTGCTGGGGTTGGTTCGTTGGCCACTTTTCTCATTGTTGCGTCCAGATTGAGTTTGAGTAAGGTTTTGATTAAGCGGCTATGACACCCTAATCAGAAGTTGGTCTGTAAGCCACGGGGTTAGCACTTTCCCTGGAAGAAGGCCTACTCTCTTAATTAAAGCCACGGTTCGATGGCATTCCATCCTGACATGATATCCTGTATGAAGCTCTTCACTGTTGCGGAGGGTTCAACCGCATAGATACTTGGTCAAGAGCCCAGTTGGGGATCACCAAAATGAGAGTGCTCTTCGTATGTCTTCTTTGGGCAAAGTATACCAACAGGGCAGCTGACAAGCACGATACCATGAATGGCAATTGCAAAAGACCAACAACTAGGTCTCACAGCGAACCTGATCGTGATGCAATTTAACGGGATATAAATGGACTATGGACAAGCTTCTGTGGCATGCCCCTAGATGGTGTGCTCTTTCAAGACAAGATTTCCAGCAGGTGAACAGTCTTGGGCAGAAGGTATACCGTATAACCCTGAGGCATGTGCCATCGGTCATCGTCTCGGCTTCATCAAAGTTTCATAACTTAGTGAAATACCCGCCTACTATCTGAACAACGAAAAATATGACATCTACCAAGGAAAAAAGTGCTATGAACTAGGACAGCCCCCAAGGGCTATTTTTACTCATTGTCGTGTAACCTTACCCACAGTGCCTCAAATATGGCCTCTCGATTCAAAGCTGATGGCCACACAACAAGGTTCAAAACTTCCCTGGCTTCTGACCATGCAACTATGCCCGTGATCTTAGTCCACTCTTGGATGAAGCTGGTCAACTCTACCAGAACGAGATCGAGACGCTCGTCACAGATAAGTGACTGGGCATGAACCACACTTAATGATCCGATGAACGCCTTCCAAACCAAAATGTCTCGTGTCTCTCGGCTCATACTCTGTAGTTTAGCTGAGTCGCTTTTTATATCTTGCGTGAGAATTCGAAGTATATGGTAGTTTAGTTGCTTCTCCACTGGCAGACCTTGATTCCAGATCCCGAGAACCGTGATCAGATACATACCAATAGCTACACAGAATCCGGACCACGAGGACAAGAAGGCCTGGTTACCTTGAGATGGTAGTTTAATTTTGTCGGAAAATGATTGAATATGTGCGCTGATCACTGCAAACAGCAGTCTAGATGGGCCGCCGCTATCCCAGACCTTCCAGGGCGTGCTAATCATCGTTTCAGCAGGCTCTTTGACATGTCTGAGGTCTGCAAGCTTGGTAATATCCTTCAGAACTGTTATAATTGGGTAGACGTCGATATCCTTGGGCCTTCTTCCTATGGGGACCGAGCCGAAAAAGAAAGGCACCATCCGAAGAGCTTTGAGACGGAGGCCAAGACCACTGGCCTCGTGAACATGCCACTGATGTATCAAATGCGCTAGCTCTCTCGGATCTGAGGGTTGCTTTATGCCTTGAGATGCTGTGTGAGTAGCAAGAAAGTCATCTAAGCGACTCTTCAAGCTGTGGACGACATTGTAAGCTCTGATAGAATAGAGAATTAACGACCATGTCCAGTTCCGCCTAAAACCCAAGAGTTCTTACAAGATAAGATAACGGTTCGTTAGCTCAATGTCGACGTCAACAATTGTGTCGCGCTTATCGGTTTCTGCTCGCTGGGAATTAAGATAAATCATGAGACCGGAAAGGTGAGATTCAGCAACGTCAAAATTTCCCAGGCAGCACTAACAGTAGGGTGTGTCAGTACAGTGAAATATGAGAACAGAATAGTTTAGCAGTACTTCTATGAAACAAAGCGTGCTGATGTATTTCGCGCATCGCATAGTGTCTTTCTCGTGTGAGGTGCTCCCAAGCCAAGTGTTGACTTTTCGTATGCTCTGGATCTTGTGGAAAATAAATGTGGGTTCAAAGGAGTAGAGATCACCTTTGTTCCATGCATAATGAAGGCCGGATATCAGTATTGTATTTTGGAGGACATTCGGATCGGAAGTTGCTGACGCAACACTGTAAGATATCTTAGTACGTCACCGCCGAGATACTGCGATAGCCACGAACCAATCGTCTGGGTTTCCGGGTAATGAACCAAGAGAGTGTCCGGCTTGAAAAACTATTTTGTGATGATTAGTTAATGCCAACGCGCACGACTGGTCAGTTTAGGAGAATTGACTAACAGTAGTGGAGAAGTTCTTTGGACCTGAGAGGCATGTTGATGGGCAAAGTATCGAAAGGATCAAGGGCTTCCCCTGGCGCTAGGAAACAAGAGTCCAGTCTTTTCAGAACTTCTATCGAGGGTACGTGTGATAACTTGTCGATTACTCCGTGGCTATGGGAAACATCTGTGATAGGTCGCGTATCCTGGATGGCCCACGGTGCTTGCTGGCCAGGGCATGGACCAGCCCTACGTTCTCGCAGCGGAAGCTTCGGCATGTACGAGCAGGACTGCTTTTTGAGTTGACAATTGAAGCTAATTATAGGAATTAGTGATCATGCACAGTGGAAGAGCTGCGATGGAGCCTCAGTGGGTAGATCGGTGTGAAGTAATTGGTCTCCTCACACGCCTCTTCTAGCAGAAGCTTTCAAAGGAGTTATGTAACCGCATAATTGGACAATTTGGGAAGGAAGCTTACCAAGACGGACGCCTCTCGTCGCATCGAATATGCTTTTCGCGACATGCTACGCATCCTGTCCGGCTTCGGGTATTGACGCGTCTCACCAAGGGCTTATCCGACCCAGGCGTCATGGTTGGTATCTAAGCGACACAAATCGTTGTTAGAAGTCAGAGTTTTCCAGAGCTTTCGGTCCGGATGATGCGAACAAGAGGAAGTAGGAGAGAGTGTGATACGACTCAATTTTGGGTAAGATTTAAGCAGAGATAATTTCGACACGCTATTCCTGTTTCGGCCGAATAACCAGTCAGCCGGCGAATCATCGTTGATTTCCCCTTGGAAATGATCGTCAGGTTTCAAAGAGGACGCACGGTCTCAAAACAGAACTAGTGAGCCTTGTATGGTGATGGTCGCTACTATATAAGCTCTGCATTGTATGTATATACCCCAGTGCTTTCACCCCATCCATACTCTCTTATCATCCTTCTAGACACATATTTCGGACTTATACTATCGTCAAAATGATTCCCGGTACACAACTTGATGGGGTCGCTTTGGTAGTTGGAGTGAGCGCTGATCCATCGCTCCTCAGACTGTACGCTAACCACTTGTACGCTAGGGAGGTCGGGGCATCGGACAGCAAGCAGCTTTCTCGTTAGCTCAAGCTGGAGCCAAGGCGATTGTCTTTGCTGATCTGGACGAGAAAAGTGCGACGTCGACGGCAGAAGAGAGCAAGGCTTTTGCTACCAACAAGGAATATAGAACTGCTGTTGTTAAGGTCGATGTAAGGAACACTGACGAAGTCCAGAGAATGGTGGACTATGCCATCAAGCAATTTGGAAGACTCGATTATGCTATCAACAGTGCCGGAGTGAGCAACCAGTCAACGACTCAACATTTCTCATGTGGCTAACTAACTTCTCTATAGGTAGACAACGGTAAACACACTCCAGTCGCCGACACTGACGTTGAGCGGTTTGACCAAGTCATGGAAGTTAATGCAAGAGGAATGATGCTCTGCGTTCGTGCCGAAGCAGCTGCCATGAGAAAACAAGCCCCCAAAACTCATGCGGGTCGAACCGGTCACCGAGATATTGGTCGCGGCGCAATTGTGAATTGCGCCTCTGCCAACTCTTTTGCTGGCCTCCCTGGGAAAATGTCTTACACGGTTTCGAAGCATGCAGTCATGGGTTTGACAAAGATGGCAGGTAAACAACTTGAGTTTTCTACTTGAATCGATAGTCAGACTGACTTGGACTAGGTCTGGACCACGCAAGTGAGGGAATACGCTGCAATGCCGTCTGTCCAACCTGGGTTCGTACACCACTTTTGGATGAAGAGTTCCGGAAGAATCCAGAGGTTGAGCAATCTATTGCGGCAGTCGTGCCCATCAAGCGGGCCGCTGAGTGCGAGGAAGTCGCCGATACAATTGCCTACTTCTGTAGCCCATCAGCCAGCTACATCAATGGCACAAGTCTTCTTGTGGATGCAGCCATTACGACTACTCTTCGTCTACACTAACCATTTGCTTCGTCCATTAGTTGGCTTTATATTTTAGATACCTGACCTAGCTAGAAAATGTGTTAGACAATTTTCGTTTGGCCATATTTGAGTGTAGTGATGTATATGCTAGCCTTACTTCCCTCCACCTCTCTAAACCTAGGTCAGCCAACATGAATCAATTCTTCATATATCATATCCACTGGTACTATGCTGTGCAATCCATATTCTCTCAACTACATTCTAATCTAGAAGCGATCTCTCCAACAAACAATTCAGCTGGGGTTAAACCAACATCCTTTGTACTATCAGTTTTTCCTTGCCTTGATTTAAGCGCTTAGGTGACCCATCCGTAAACCTTGGCCTCATCCCCAGCAGTACGGAAAGACTCGATAGTTCTCAAGACTGAGTCCTTCAGGCTAGTCCAACCTGGTCTACCCAGATCCCGCAATAGCTGTTCCGCCTTATCACGCGGCTCAATTTCGTGAGGGTCGACGCCTGAAGAGAAGTTTTCAGGAAGCATCCTGCTCGGCTCATCCTGCCTGAGAATATCTAGAACCTCATCCCAATTGAAGCGACCTGCAAAACCGAAAATGCGTTGATCTCTGACATGACCGAAGACAGCAGCGGCAACATGCAGTCTGCCGGTATCATCTACATCAATGTAGTATTCTACTTCATCTTAGTATGAGGGGGTTGTACCAATGTGAGGTCGGGACACCATACGTCTAATAAAAAGATTATGGATGGGTAAAACCTGTCCTTTGTACAGGTGAACAGGCAGAGACGAGCTGGTTTTGAACCCTTGGTTGATAGGATCGATAGATGGACCCATGTTGACATTGGGGATTACTAGATGACCATTAGACACTCACCATAGTCTAGATTGCTATACAACATTGATGGCTTACCGGTGTTGACGACAAGATCAGGCCGGTGGCCGTGATTTTCTTTGTGATATTTCCATATGGCCTGTTCTGACTGAACTTTACTGGCGCCATACACGGAGGCTACCCTTTCCGCAGTATAAGGAGGGTCCGCCCAAGCTTGTTTTACCAAGTCCTCGTTCCAACTGTTTTCGGTGACAACAAGCGGTTCATGATTGTCCCAGGGGGAAACGACGGAGGCCGATGAAGATGTGAAGATAAAGCGCTTCACGCTTGGTTCGGAATAGGAGGCTTTCAGAGCGTTGACAGCTCCATCGATTACTTTAGGAATGACATTGTTTGGGTCAGGATCGAGAGACATGACAGAAGCTGTGTGTACGACAATTGCAACCCCTAGAACACAGGTGTCAGTAACTTCGTTCAGCCGTCTGACTCTAGTTCCTGAGAGGAATACCACACCTTTAACAGCTTCATTGAAAGCTCCCTCAGCCACCATGTCTCTGACTTGTACGAGCTCAAACTTGTCTGGGCCATACTCTCTGTCGAAGGCAGTTGAGAGCCAAAAGTTCTTTTCCAAATCTCTCACTGTACCGCGTACCTTGTAACCATACTCGAGAAATTGTTTCGCAATGTGAGATCCCAAGAGTCCATTAACGCCCGTCACGAGGGCGATAGAGCCCTTAGGTACAGCAGGATTGTCGAGAAGAGCCATTGAGTGCGGTAGGAGAAGGGTATATGTTGGATTATGAATCAACTGAGAAAATAAAGTATCTAATGCGACAAGAATGAGACACTTTATAGACGGGGAGACCTGGCTTTATTGTTCAGCCATCGAAAATTCCGAGAACTGGTAGCGGACCTGGCTGAAGTCCGCAAACAGTGGGGGACTTGACTGAAGTCCGCAACAGAGGTGGACTTCTCACCTTTCATGTCACGCAACTACTCGGCTAAAGTTCCCGTCTTACATTATATAGAGAACTGGGATAATTTGTCCACTAATGACTGAGCACTGGTACTAGGATTCTAAGCGGGGTTATTCTCAGGAAGGGTAACGCGGGCAGGCCATGTATTTGGTTGCCAAGACACTGAGGTTTGACAATAAAGGAGGTTTGATAGTAAGAAATCGATGGTGGATACTTCGCAGATTAGTAGCATGTGATTGAGTTGGAGGAAGAACCTTGTATCTTTTTGAGGCCGAAAGGATCGTCCGTAGTAATTAAGCTAGACGGAAGAGGAGATGAGGAGAGAAGGAGAGAGTGAATTAATGACCATAATGATCTAAGGATAGGTATTTTGCGGGTCGGGTCGCTTGACGAAGTCGAGATCTGAGTCCTAACAAGTGTGTTTGTGCTATCAATACTGATTGGAAAGCGTTTTGAGTTACCGACATGAGCTCTCTACAAACGAGCATAGGCAGAAAGCTAACTCTCATCTTATTAGGTGATGCATAGTTTCACTGGGGTTATTAACTTATTGCGTTCTTGCGGAAATATAACTTTGACATCACACGGCTGACTGAAAGATGCGATAGTAGGTCATATATACGATAGACTAAGACGGATCTTGCTTTGGAACTCTTCAATTCGATGAATACTACTTTTATTGATGCCAGCCAACTTCAAAGAACCCTGGTTGGTTTGATAATCGGATACGGCCTGGGCAATCCGGCGTAGCCCTTCTTTAATAAACTTTCGGTTAACTCGGAGAATTTCTATCCAATACTTGACTAAGCCATATGGCCACTTCTGTTTGCATCTAAGCCACCGTTATTTACGATTAATCACCCATCTGAAAGTCACTAGATCCTTCTAACACAAGGAGCAAACCTATCATGAGCCGACGAGGTCATTCTGCCAAGACACACAGTTCACATCGAGCAAGAATATCTAAACAATGGTTTCCAAAAGATCGAAATACTATTACGTCTATTGTGCTTGGGACCTCAAATGAGGTGTAAGGGCCCGTCGACAGAGAAACAGGTTCCTGAAACACAATAACTGCTCGAAAGGGATAAAGCTGATCTTTTATTTTGCCCATACAGTTCATCTTCACAAAAAAAACACAAGATGAGTGGAAACGGTTGGACACGCTTGTCACTGTAATTGACTATTTAAGTAGGCTAGCCTCTCCTAAGATGACTGTTGTAGACCTACACCTTGCGACTTGACACCCTCCACGAAGTTGACTGGCGGAGTGTATGCTCTCCTGCCATGCGCTACATACGCGACCGCCGCAATGATTATCACACCAACCCATATCAGAGGCGCCCAGTTTGCTGAAGCGGTATCGACGGGTAAATTCAAGGGGAAGCAGCAAAGAACAACGATGAACAAGCTGTAAAGGACAGAAAAGGCATTGATTGCTAGTCCGAAACGACCCAAACTCCACCGAGCGAAGGGCAGCTTCTCTCCCTTGATGCGCTTGAGCAGCACGCAACCAATGCTTAGGAGATAAGTACTCATGATTCCTAGCGTCGATAACGACACGAGAACTGTGAAAGCGGCGTCGGAACCTATCTGGATAAGACTGAGGATGGCAGCGCCAACGGACATGAGGTAGACTGCGTTAAATGGCATATGCCATTTCTTGTCCCTGAAAGTATTGTGAGTGTAGAACAAGAAAGTCTGGCATAAGAACTTACATGTGACCAATCCACTGTGACCCTGGAAGTCCTTGGTCTCTCGCGAAAGCCCATGTCTCACGAGCGCAAGTCGCAAGTGTCGTGATGTTTCCAAGATACACCAGGAGCCACAGGATGACGTTGAAGAACAAGTTGAGACTTTGGGACCCAGTTCGATCGAACAGTGTGATAAAAGGCCAGTCTGACTCGATGACTGGGTCGAGGGGACCAATACAGAAAAGCATGGTAATAAGCATGATGAAACCGAAAAAGACATTGCCCACGTACGACCACCAAATCGCCCGCGGAACAATAATCGACGCGTTTTTGACCTCTTCCGACAAGTGTACGATACTGTCCGAGCCGAAGCAGCACCATAGCACATAGATCTGTGATGAAATGTATGCGAAACCCATGTTGTTCCACCCGCTCTGATCTGTAAATTGCAAAAACACATCATCTGCCGAGTTTTTGTCACAGAGCACCCACAGCGATATCATGACCACAAAGAACCCAAGAAGATGGCCAATCAAGCTGGCTGTCTCTAGCTGCGGGAAGAACGCGGTACCCCAGGTATTGAAAGCTATGGTGATGATGATGACAGCCCACATAATAAGGGCGATTTGCCAGGTCGTGAAGGCAAAGTCCGGCATGGTAACGTTGATGCAGGCCTGGACCTGAAAGGCAATGGTGTAGCAACTGCTGGCGAAACTCGCGAGCCAACCCAGGGTAGTCATCCAGCCAGAGGCGTAGGAGAGGACTTTCTGGTAGCTGGGGGGTGAGAACTCGCTTACCCAGTCTGCTTTAGTCAGCTTCAAATTCCCGGAAAGCAATTTTCACACTCACGATACTGTCCACCAGAAGTTGGGGCCATGGAAGCCATCTCCGCCAGACTTGCGACAACGGCAGAGTAAGCTGTAGTCGTTGTGACGAAACACCAAAACACGCCCGCGTAACCGCCATTCGTGAAGCCAGGGGCCAGTGAAATCAGGACAAATTCCCATGTCGCCATGTAGATCGCCACAAAGCCAATTGAAGACCACAATGAAAAAGTCCGCTTGAATTGTTGCTTCTTGCCTAAACGCTGCATGTCTAAATGGTCCTGGTGGTCGTTATGGAAGCCATCTTGGACGTCCACCTCTGCATGCCCAGGGAGTAGTGGAACAGCAAGCTGCGGGTTATTGGGTCCTTTCAGTGTGCCACGCATGTCCGCAGAGGGATCCGACGATGATTTGGACGAAGTGTCGGCCATTGTGGACGGTCACACAATGATATTACGGCTGTAGGGACGACGCAGGTACAGAAACAGAAAACCTAGTAAACTAGGAAGTGCCATTTATCTGTACAGACGTGAGATGCGTCTTTATCTACACCACCAATCAAAGCCCCGCTCTCACGAAATTCGTACAAGGGCGAATCCGAAACAATAGTGTGCATGAATCCGAGGTAATGTTAGGCTTGGAAAAACTTGTGCTACAAGGGTGCAAGGATCTGAGAGGAGGTTTTTGCCACTTTCACCGCACCCTTACCATAACAGGAATAGAAGCAAAGATCTCATTGGTTTCTGAACGTACCTTCAGATCTTGGGTGTTTAAAAGGGACACCCTCAAAAACACCAAACTAACCCAATACCAGTGGTCAAAAGCTAAGAAGAACTTTTGCTCATGACAAGGTTGGATTTTGATATAAGTACCTTACATGGGACGACCGAATCGTAGGCCCTCGTGGCCTCTAAGAGTCCAAGGGACCCAAAGGTTACCAGCAGTCTTTAATGACTGTCGACCTAACCCAATTGTCTCACACGAGATAGGAGGTACATATTTTACAGTGGAATATGGGCCTAGATCGAAGTACTGTTGATCCTGTGGCTTGTTGATCGAGACCTCGGCTGCCACTCTTTTTCTCTCACTACGAGGCTGGTATCTGTGGCGTGTGTATCAATACCTACAGGAGCAAATTGCCTGTCGCTACCTTAAATACGCTTCCGCAAATCTAGGCCTTTATTATCCCTGCACACTGGATTTGCTAATCTTGCTTGAACGGCCCCATACCCGTTTCCGTGTTTAGCTTCGGGTATAACCGCGGATCTTTGGACGGGGTATCATTTTTCCGGGTCTCGGTCAGAATGTTGAATCCTGCTCTAGGTTAGGAACCATTGAATAAATTTCAAGGACCATAAATATCGTACTCGTGAGTCGTGAGGTTGAGCAGCGTTAGTTCAAGACTGATGCAAGGTTGAGTTTAAATTTGCGATACCACTGGCTGCGTTCACTAAGAAGCGGAGGATCTGTGCGGAGTCATATTTCACCGTCTTGCGTTGTTCGGCCTTGTGAGAATGATACCAACTTAGCTACCGTCGCCTTACCGCCAACACTACTCAATTCGCAAACATTCACGGATACCACTGGCTTTGGTCAGACGCTACTCTATAGGTCAGTTATGTGGTCTCGACGAGCACTTCTTGAAACAGATCAAAGCAGTATTTATTGTAAATTTTCTTGAACTATTTCCCCGTGGCCCAAAAGCGTTCCAGCGCGTCCTGGCGCACCTCGTATGCCCAATGATGGCACGTCTGGTGTACAACAGGGCTTACATCACTGATATCTTCATCGTCCCCATCGACATCCGCGAATACGGTACGTATCCCCAATGCCACGTATTTCTTAAGCAGAATCCTTCGCCAACGGCCCGTTTCGCCTACACACTTCTTCCAACGGCTGATCTGGCGCTCATCATCGTCACAACGACGTCCCATCCAGAAGCGACAGTACCATTGAAACCAGCCTCGCACATCGTATTCATGGGCAATCCAACCAGCTGCCTCCCACTCTTCAATGCTTTGTCCACATGCAACACCATATTTGTTCACTTCGGGGTTGTACGACGTGCTGGTGAGGTATGTGTCCACGTCTAAACTGGTAGTCCATGACGCTGGCAGTTCCCTCCAGTCATCTTGGACGGTGGTACGGAGACGTTTTGAGAACAAAGGGCGCCAATAGGATCCACCAAAGCTTCCCTCTCGGATAATCTCCTCGGGTGATTTATTGGGGCAGAAATCGGGATGTGATTCGAAATGGAATGTCCCAGCCGCGTCACGGACAGGCTCGTCGGCCTCTGGCTCCCATTCTGTCCATCCGACTATGATGGATTCAAGGTCCTTGGAGGGTTTGGTGTCAGATCCAGGGTCTGAATTTGATGCCGAGGAAGCTCGCTTAATCTTGGTAGGCTGACTACCCTTCACCTTAGCACGCGGAGCGCGACTGCGCGACGCAGACACGTGAACTGCCTCGTTGTCGTTATAGTCCGGTCTTGTGCTTGCTTCAGCTATACGCTTGGATTGCCTCGTAGGTGCGCGTGGTGAATTGGCCTTTCGTTTGATGATCTTGCGGCTAGTGTTGGGTTTGGAAGGCTGGGTTTCAGTCTTGGGGATTATAGGGTTGATTTCCTTCAGTAGGATCTCGTTTTGCTTGATATTCTCTCGTCGGCGTGTTGCAAAGTCCGCCATTGCGATGGATAAGACTTAGATCTAGTCACAAGCCTGAACTCGTAAAAGAACGCCAACAGAATGAAATTCCTTCTTGAGTGATGCTAATAATGTACTACGTCATAGTCTAGCGGGCCGACACGCGTGAATGACACGGTCACCTGACAACTAAGCAGCCCAAACATCGCTCGCGCGTTATTGCCCATCGTCCATGATCTTCCCCTTTTTCACCATTACCTCGATACGCTCAACTTCATTAGCGACCCAATCGCGGAAGCTATGCCAGGTATCAGAACTACCCTGCCAGGAGGCCCAATTCCAATACGGGTATTCTCCTTCTTGAAAAACCTCACCACTGTCAGGGTTTCGCCAATTCGCTGGTGAGATCATGAAATGCATGAATCCATCGCACTCTGTTGCTGTTGAAAGGGCAATGACCTTAGACCAGGTATCTTCATCCTGGTCATCAAAGGGCAACATATACTCATCCACAGCATCCGGATCGGCAAGATCGATGTCCTCAAGACCGTTGATGCCACCGTTGAAGAAGTGCCAACCTCCTTGGAACCTGGAGCAGGTCAGTGAGGCGAAAATTGCAGATGGATGAACATTCAAGCAGCGAGAGACTTACCCATTTGCGACACGGACCATTTCCTTGAAATCGGGCGGTAGTTCGCCAACCTTGGCTTCCGCTTCTGCAATTTCCTCTTCTGTCGCAGGGGGATGAAGAATATTTTCGGCACAAGTGAGACCCAGTCCTTCATATTCTTGACGGTTCACTGCCCACGCGCCATTGGCAAGCCTATCCAACAACTCTTTCCAGCCAACTTTTTCCGGGGCGAGTGACCATTGCCGTCCTTCTCTTGCACGCAACTCTAAGGCCGCCGTGACTTCTTGAACCATGGTATCAGCGTCATCGGCTTCAATGTAAAATGGATTCCCTTCTTTTCTCCTCTTGGCCAACAGAGGCAACACATCGTAAATTCCTGGTAAAAACAGATAACGGTCCAATTGGCCGCCATCAATATCGTTGAAACCGTCGAGTCTGAGTCCCAGAGACAGCATTTCGGCAGCAGTCTCGAGTTCTCCAACTCTTATAGCTAACTCTACGATCAGCCTTCGATAGAGTAGGTAAGAATGTCTTCTCTTGGTCTGCTTTCCGTCCCACTTGAATTCCCACTCCGTGACTGGAACCTGGGGTTGCGCGTATAGCTTCCTTGCAGCATCAAGACCTTCACGCATTTTCTCTTGAGTAGCATAGTGGCCTGGCGTCTTGTTCTTGACCAGTAAGCGCGCACACATGGCGATCATGGGTGCCTCGTCAGTCTCGCGCCATATATGTGGATCTTTTGGCTCAGGCAAACTGCAGTGTTCGAGCATCCAGCCAGTGCGTGTGCATTCACGATACTCATACCATTGCTGCATTGCAAGCCTGTCCCTCTGAACAGTCACCGCGTCGGAGCCCCTAGGCTTGCCTGATTCTTTTCCGGGATTAGATAAGGTCGGGTGTGCCTCCCAGAAATTACCGAAGGGTCGACTCGTCATTTGCAACGCAGCTTCGGCGTTTAAAGAAGATGGGGACAGTATAGCCTCATAATTCTGACACAAGGCGCAGATGAGAGCATAGGCTTTGTCGATATGGTTAGACAATAGAAGAAGCTCGACGAGACGCGTTATTCGTCGCAAGCCATCGGTAGCATCTGCGGGCTCTAGCAACGTGGAAACCAAATCAGAGATCTTATGCTGTACGAAGTAACCACTCTCGCCAGGATCAGCCTGGTCAATGTATGATAATGAGACCATTTAGTCGACTGCTTAGAACACGGCCACTCACATAACCGTGGTGAGAAGATTTAAAGCGTCATCCATTTTGGACCCGCTCCAAGATACTGATGCCTTTGCAAATAACCACGTGACGTAAGACAGGCCAAGACACTTCAAAGAAATACGAAGTAAGCGGAAACAAACATGCCACAGAATCTATCCAGACCCTAACTCTTTCCTTACGCAACAAACTCTCGGTGTTATCTATCCAATTTACCTGAGGGGAGGAAACCAATCTTGATGACTTTGAAAATGACATCATAGACAGAGTAATGCTGCAAGGCGATTTCTGCCAGCATTAAATGGCGCAAAGCGTTCTTGTTCTTGCAGCGACCCCTTGTACGATAAGCGACAAGCCTCAGCCTGCGCCACTGTACCGGAGCTTTTCTTCCTTGGCCGTCTCAGCCTCGCCAAGAGAAGTAGAAAAACCTTCAAGGCAGCTGCTTATTCAATCAGGGGCGCGCATTTGGACATTTCCTGCTCCATTTCTTGATATAAACTTGGAGGGAAAAGAACTTGAGTCAGATGTTCACCAGCTTTCACCAAATCTATTAGTCTGCCATGGACCAACAACTTTGCGATGTCTGCGCCAAGCTCAACATTGAAGACCTCGTTTGCAAACAAGGATTCGCCCAACACAAAAATCTGCTCGACATTCACAAGTTTGCAGATACCTGTCAGCTTTGTCGCTGGACCGTCAGGGTGATCACTTGGAGACACAGCAAATTTGAATATTCATCAGACAACAAAGAATATCTCGCCAGCCAACAGGCTAGAGTCTTCTATGGGCAGCACATTCATCGGAAGCACGGCTTGATACTTGTGGTAACAGATGTCAACTCAGAGACGTCGAGCACCGGTGGTGAGGAATTTGATTGGCTTCTGATGAGGACACTCGTCGGAGATCCTGCGCAGAGATATGGCGCCAAAACAGCCCGATTTGTACCCGAAAACAGTTGCAGTCAGGAATCGACCATCCAAGCCTTAAGATGGCTGAAGGAATGTCTTATTAGCAAGGATGATCTCGATGACTGTTCCCACATTACTAATGACGAACTCGAGCAAGATCTCAAGGATGCACATGGCCTTGACGAGAAATTTCTTGCTTTGTCCCTCTCACAAACGCCTGGCGGTTCCCCAGAACAGAAGCGGGCTCAGAGACTCCAATTGTGCGAAGACGTCAAGTTCCTGTACGAGAAAAGGATCCTTTCACAGCCTGGTGAAGCTACCAGGGTTGAACGAGCTGCTAGGCTAGTCGAAATTGTAGAACAGCTGCACGAAATAGCGAATCCCACTCTCAAGCTCAAGTTGGTTCAAGGCTCAGCTGATTGCACACCATATGTTGCCCTGAGCTACAGATGGGGCGGTTTGGAAGCTGTTTGGCAAACAACCAAGACGAATCTAGATTCTCGTCGAGCAAGCTTCTCCATCGATGACCTCCCGAAGACCTTGTCTGAATCAGTCCAAGTGGTCCGAGATCTTGGTTTCAAATGGATATGGATTGATAGTCTCTGTATTGTCCAAGACGATAAGGACGATTGGGCCAGGGAAGCCGTTAAGATGGCTTCGATTTACCAGAACGCGATTGTTACTATCGCCGCAGATTACAGTCAAGACGCCAAAGCAGGACTACATAATGAGAAGTCAACCTCTATGTTCAATCTAGAGGATAGTATCAAAATCAATACCACACTTTCGACAACCGAAGAAAGTTCGATCTTCCTCTTGCCTAATCAGAATACAAGACTTGATGACTCAATCGCCAATCTCCGGGACATGGGTGATCTCTTGAGCCACTGTTCGTTACGAGATCGAGGATGGACGATGCAAGAGCGTATACTGTCACCCCGTATTATACACTACGCCTCAGACCAGATTTACTGGGAGTGCTATCACGGAATCCAGGAAAGCGAGGATAAGATGCTTTGGATGGGGCGCAGTGTCAACATCCCAAAGATAGCACATAGAGTCAACTCTGCCGGAAATGAGACTGAGAAACTCAAGGAGTTGAGGCACATGCTTCGCTATTGGTATTCAATGCTGATAGGAGGAGACTACTCACACCGAGCTTTGACATATAGCGACGATAAGCTTGTCGCCATTGATGGTGTTGCCCAAGCCTTGAACGACATTGAAGACATGAATTATATGGCAGGTCATTGGGGCCGAGAAAATGACGAGCTTGTAAAAAGTCTCTGTTGGTCGAGGGGTGGCCCAGGAAAGAAGTCTGTCAAGTTTCGCGCACCGTCTTGGTCCTGGGCGAGTCAGGACTCAGCAATCGAATATAAACATTACAACTTTGTTGGCGTTATGGACGATAAGATCGTTGCCGAACCAGTGACATGGCAAGGTCAAACCCAAGACAGCAGCGCTTTCGGTCGATACAAGAATGCCTTTCTCCAGATCAAAGCCAAAGTCGCCCATGGAGTAGTGTTTCCGAATTGTGGTTTCGACTTCACCAACTACCGCTCAATGGCGTCGATGATAGGTTTTGGTGGCTATAGCGTCGACCCTGTGAGAGAGAGGTGTTCGCTTCTGATGCTGGAAGGGGGCGAAACCTCCGAGTATGTCTCGTTGGATGACAGCCCAGAAACTCAGGAACCAATCCATGAGCCTATTGATGTCCGGGTTGTCATGCTTTCAGAGATCAGACGCAGCGGTGAAGAGCCACATCCCGGAGCTTGTTTGATCTGTACCTTGGATGACAATTACTACCTGACTAGGATTGGATTTACAGAGTCTGCGGAGTGTTGGAAAGAAGGGCAGGGCAGGAAAGCCCCCCCGATTTACGGACCACAACTCTGCGATAAACAGGCTATTGAACTGGTTATTCTTTAGTGTCTATAGTATCCACTAATTTGTAGTAACAATTAAGAAGTATTGACTAAAGGATCATTATATGTATGGACCAAGATGATTGTGCAAGCGAAAAGGAAAAAGAAAAAGAAAAATGAAGAAAAAAGATAACAAAACTGGGGGTATTCAACGCAGCGACCAACAAACTTTCGACTTACAAATTTGTACCAACAAGCCAAAAGAGTGGCTCATTCGTATGATTCGTCGATTCAGACTTCCTAAGCTTTCAATCTTAAGTATAAGCAAAGTGATGTAGGACCATAAGGGCTCGTTAATCTGTGATATAAGTCTTTCTTCTAAGCCCATTCGTGTTTTCAACTCTCGTTTTGATCTGGTGGGGCCCTGATCCATTCTTGCAGAAGGCTTCAGCGAGGTAGATTCCACCTTTTCTGCGTAAGTCAGGAGGGACTGGGATCAGCATCCTCCACTTAGAGCCTGTTCAACATACCAGCCAATCGCCGTTTTGTCCTGTCCTGCCAAGGTGGGTGTTTCTGGCGTCTGTAGCATGCGGCATTACGGCGCAGACTCTTGATATGGTCTTATAAGAGTTCGTGTCGTTGGTTCTTCATTTTTCACTCTCTCTTCACCCACCTAAAAACCACTACAACGACAATGAATCATCACACAAAACCCGTGGTGGAGCCTACACTCCTGATCGACCAACTCAAATCACTTCTACACGACCCCGAATCCTTGGAAGATGACGCGCAACGCCAAGAACTCAAGCAGTTATGCCGCCGAGCTGCAGAAGCTCTCGAGGCACCTTTTGAAACTGTCCAGCGTCTGGCATATTCGGTAGGGTCACTTCCTCGTAGTTGATAAGATGAGAGTAATTGACCAAAAACAAGCCCTTGCCCTTGGTAACGTCTAGAATTGCACAAGAGCACAAGCTTTTTGAGACACTAGCCGCGACCGAAGAGTCTGTCGATCTCGCCACTCTAGCCAAGATCAGTGGCCTTGAGAACGGTATCTTGGAATCCATCTTGGACTACCTCGGCACTCTGAATATGGTTATCGAGGCTGAACCAGTACGTTTCTCAGCAACTAAGCTCACTCATCTACTGACAGTTCCTCTATTCCAAGATGCTGTCACACACTTGTAAGGACTACAATTTAGCCACCAACTATGAGGCTCACCTTTATAGCCATGAAAACTGCCTGGCAGCATTTATGGCATTAAACACTGTGTTGAGTAACCCTTCCACGAAACTTACTGCTTTCAAAGTCGGCCAACATTCAGAGGAGGACTTTTATACCTGGATGGAAACTCATTCTGTTCAACAAGGGGCGTTTCATAGATTCATGGAAGCCCAATTCGCAAGCCTTCCCATCTGGCTTGATGTCGTTGACTTTGAGCCTGAGATGGCCAAGGATATTGCCCCGACAGAAGTTGCTTTTGTGGACGTTGGCGGCGGTGCCGGGCATCAGTGTGGTGCGCTTAAGAATAAGCTACCTGAGCTAAAAGGTAGGGTCATATTACAGGATCGACCGGAAGTTCTCGAAAAGGCGTTGCCTATCGATGGAATGGAGAAAATGGGCTATGACTTCTTGACGGAGCAACCGGTGAATGGTATGTTCTCAACGATATGAGGCATTTAATTGGTGGCTAACTCCGAGGCAAGATGCTCGGGTGTATTACTTCCGTCAGATCATGCACAACTTCGACGACGAAACTTGCATCAGGATCTTACGATCTCAGCTTTCTGCCATGGGCCCCAACAGCGTCATTGTCATTGATGACAAAGTTCTGCCAGATACCAAGCCCCTACCAGGTACGCCTGGGGTGGAGTACACAGCTGCTCTTAGCTTGGCTATGAAGGCGATGTTTGACGCTCTTGAAAGACGAGAGAGTCACTGGCGACAACTATTGGCTAGCGCTGGCCTGGAGATCAAAAGCATTCGCAAGTTTACTGAGTTTGACGATGCTGCTATTATTGCTGTCAAGGTTTAGCGATAGCAAATTTTTGGAGATGGAGTTTTGAGTGGTCTGAAGGGTAGAATTGAGGTTTAGGCAATGTCCCTCCCCGGATTAGCAAGATGTCCAAGGGGATACATTCGGTGGGAAGATTACCGGCACTACGGCGATCTAGGGAAAGGCCGAGTAGACTCCAATATATTCTCTCATGTTCAGCTACGGTCGACGGTCACAATTCTCTCTCTTGGCCTTCCTTTATGGGCCTAGATTCAAGAATAGAAAGCTTAGCGTTTAGATCAAGACTGGGCTGATTCTTCGGACGACTCTGCTCCGAGTGAGTTTGCGGACTGGCTGTTTTAACCCGAACAGCACTAGCCGCCTTCAGAGCTGTAGGGATCATTCCGCCCCCGCATGGGCTTCCCCGGACTTCTGTAAACCGTGGAGTAATACTCTGGGGTAAAATAATGATCTTAACAGTTGCATGCGGGCCCTGATGTGAGTATATATGGGTTGGAGCAGCTCATGGTGGCCTTTCATCTGGCACAGTCATCTATCAAACTCCCAGTCTTCACTTCTTCTCATTTCCTTACTTCAACAAAATGATCAGCAAAGACTCCGATTTGCCTTCCGACAAGCTCAATGATGCTTCGCACTTCGAACATGCGCAGAGTGTGGATGGAGGCGAGGTTTTGGAAACCAAGTATGCTTGTGAGTTTGACTAATACCCCAAACATGGGTTGTCAAAAGCTAATTATCTAGCACTCGGGCGATGGGCTGTTGTTAAAACTTTTTGGAGAGCCATGCTCTTTTGCATGATCCTCAACTGGGCTGCCCTAAACGACGGTGTAAGTAAGTTCCGTATCCTGCAACACACTAGACTGACTCGGTCTACAGTTCCAGCAACAGATTCCCGGCAACGTTATTCCTATGCAGTCATTTATTAACCAGATGGCCGACACCACCATCAATGGCGAGCCAACTATCAGCGCCAAGGTCATCTCCTACTGGCAAGGCTTCGCCGAGATGTCTAAGACGTTAGGCATGTTCACTGGGGGCTATTTTGCGGACCGTTTTGGCCGAAAGTATGGGCCCGCTGTCAAACGTAGAAGAGTATTTGCTAACTGGCGATTAATAGGAAGGCCATGTTGGGTGCCATTGTCATCCTTCTCGGTGGTTCCATCGCAGAGATTACGGCTTTTGACTGGAAGAGTTGGCTCGGTGCTGCTGTCCTCGTGCGATGTGGAGTCGGTCTGGCTCAGTCCATCCTCATTACCTACGTCTCAGAGCTGTCGCCCTTCCAGATCCGTGGATTTATGATCGGTGCTTACCAACTTTTTATTGCTCTTGGACAACTCATCAGTGCCATCGCCACCCAGCTCATCACTATTCATCAACCAACCAAGTGGCGGCCTCTGATCGCTACCGAGTTTATCTTTACTGGCGTATGTGCCCCAGGAATTTGAATGCGCTCTGGTCTTGCTAATTCTCTGTCTCCCAGATTCTTGTAATTATGATCTGGTTTGTCCCAGAGTCTCACCTTTACCATGCTCGTAAGGGCAACCATGAACAAGCAAAGCGATCCATGCTTAGGCTGTACGGTAGTGCCCCTGATTATGATGTGGTAAGTGTACTTGCTTATAGTATGTAGAGCTGCCCACTGATAACTGTTTCTAGGAATACGAGTATCGCGTGATCCAACATGGTATCGAGGCCGAACGAGCATTCGCCGAGGCATCTATGGAATCATCGTTCTTTGAGATTTTCAAGGGTCTTAACTGGCGCAGAACTCTAGCTGGTTGCATGGGTATCTGCAGTCAATGGACCGCCGGTGCTCCTATTGTCTTCTCGTATTCCACCGTGAGTCTACAGTGAAACCTCCAGCATAGCTGCACTCAAGACTGACTAGTTTTCAGTACTTCTTCAAGGTTGCCGGCATCAAGGATCCATTCCTCGTTACCATTATCACGTAAGTGTGTCGATATTGAGGTAATAGGCCGGGCTAACTAGTATTACTAGCTTTGTCTTGCTCATTATCTCGATCTTCTCGTCGCTAGTTGCCTGCGAGTATATCGGACGCCGACCCCTTCTTGTTGGGTAAGTGACATCTGCCAAACTTGGATCGGTTTCTAATACTTTGTAGTGGCTGCTTCCTCATGCTCATCTTCAATGTCTGTCTTGGAACAACAGGGTTCTTCAAGACGGATTCTGCCGACAAAGCAGCTCTCGCATTTTTGTTGCTCTGGGTTATTTGCTACGGCTGTTCCGCTGGCCCTATTGGTTATGTTGCTTCTGGTGAAACCTCGACTCCCCGACTCAGGGCTCAGACTACCTCATTCAACCTGGGCTGCTATGGGCTTGGCTTGTAAGTCACTGGTGCTGTCGAACTTATAGCCACTAACCAGTATTTAGTGTTGTCTTCCAGTGGACCATATCTTATATGATCAGTCCGGATGCAGGAAACCTAGGAGTCAAGGCTGTATATGTCTGGGCTGGCCTCTTAGTCCCGACTGTTGTCCTCCTCTGGCTCTACTACCCAGAGGTGAGTTCTTCTCATACACAATCTTCGGCCGTACTAACAGTTCTCCAGACCTATGGCCGAACTTACTGGGAACTCGATGAGCTGTACGAGCGTAAGATCCCAGCTTGGAAGTTCAAGAATGCCACAACTTTGTCCGATCAGAGCGGCCTCAAGAACAAAGCACTCATGTCTGGTCAGACAAAGCAGGCTTCCGGTGCTACTGCCTAGCTTGAGATAGTCAGGCTTAGTGCTGGTGGATTGTTGGCACTTAGGTTTCCACGGATCTTAGCAGTTTAGCCATTCAAGCCATTCAAGCCATCTTTCAGCTGAGCTAAAACGATGTAAGGGCGCTGTATGCCTCTGAGGTTGGCTTCAATAGTAGCAAGGAATACGGTTGCTCGTCTACAATGAGACTAAACATTTACACCATTATGGCTAGTAAATATGCCAGTGCCCCCGAACATATCACTTATCAACATCTGGTGTCGTTCCCTGACTACTTATCCAGCATCATTCAGATAATCGACATCGATATTAGTCATTAGATCTGTGAATTAAAGTCCGGCAGAGTACTGAATAATGAATAGTCATAGCAGACAGGATCGATGAAATATGGATCAAGCCTGGGCATGGCCGGGTCCGGGTTTCGACGTCCTGGTGATACAATTCCCAGCTCCCCTGCCTGACCAGGTGTGCTTGGCGTTGGGATTGATGAGTTTGGAACCGTTTGCGACAACGGCAATGCATTCATTCTGTCCATGGCGTCGGCAATGAGTTCCGAAGTACAACAACGAACACGATCATACTCTGACTCAGCCATACGCCACATGCGTCTCGCGTTCTTCAAGCAGCCTAAAACAACTGTCACACGGTTGTAGTGTTGCTCGAAGCACTCATCAGCGTGGCCCTGCGAGGTGGCGAGCTGGATAAACCCGCAGATGGCTAGAGCTGGTATGACAAAGGGCGTGTGCTTGAGCACATTGGGGCATAATGATATGCAGTCGGATATCCGTCTCGAGGCATCCGTTGCCTTGATGCCCTGAATCAACCCCGTGGATGCTGAGAGGGGATTGTTCTGCGCAAGGGGCAAGAAAGGGTCCTTTGTGTTTACCAGTAAGGAGTACAAGTTGCTACGTGGAAGATGCAGTAGCATGCTAGCCAGAGCAATGAGCATGTGGGCCTGGAACATCATTTCGTTGATATTGCCGTATGAATCGACAATTTCCAGTTTCTCTGTTGGCAAATGATTTGACCAGCTGAGCAAGGCATTTTCTATCGATTGTGTGTGGTCGTGGTTGGTGCTTTTCAACTGATTCAGTAGCAGGACGCGGCCCAGAATAGTTGCAGCTTCAATACGATAGCTGAACGACGAAAACGCCACATCCCCTGTGGAGAGTATTCGCCTCTTGAACTCGAGGACATGATGCGGATGGGGGATATCTAGACGCCCATTGTATAATACCTCTTCGCATGGTAGGCAAACTTCAGGACGAGTGCTACTGCAACGAAGGTTCATAGTCTTGGGCGGTATAGCCATGGATATATCGGTGATATAGATCTCCCACCAGGTCCTCCTTAAACTCTCGGCCTCGATCGGGTTGTCCAAATGTCTAGACGCTGCAAAATCGGCAAGATGCATGCCGAGCTCCATGGCCATCCGCGTGCATCGATCGAAGATACTGCTGGCCGCATCGATTTCGTTGCTGAAAAACAGGAGAATCGTGTAAATGAGAAGGGACTGCACCATGCATGTTGAAGTATCGGTCGTGGACATCAGTTCAGCCTCGATTTCGGCCCGTAGCTGCGGGTTCGGTCCAGACGGAATATAGTGGGAGCCGGCAAAGTCGATCACGCGTCTTAGGTAGTGTGGATAGCCTCTGGATGTGAACACGGAACTGGGGACCAGAAATGGGTGGGCGTTATGAAAGTTCTCGTAATAGAGTCGAAGGAGGCGGTCTTCATCGGACCATGGACGTGTGGGAGGATCTATCCTCCCCAGATTGCTACTTTCGAGGTTGTGTGTAATGATATGATCAGTGCCAACGGAAGTATAACGCGATATGTCATGATCATCGTGAGGATGTGACATTAGGCGAGTGCTGCGGGTGTGGTCTTCTTCGCTGACCCGTCTTTCGGTTTGCAGGCTCGAGGGCCGTGAAGACTGTTGAGTTTGCCGAAAGGTGGATTGAACCAGGTCGCTGCTAGTACTCGTGGTCTGAGCTAGGTTGGAGGAGGATGGCAATGCTTCTTGAGAAGTAGAATTTGGAGACAGAGGCAAGCTAGTGGGATTGACGGTCACGGAATCCATGAAGCTGGTCGAGGATTGACGTTGATGCTGATATAAATGCATCGTGGGCTGCTGTTGCTGTGACTCTTTTTGTTGTCGTGTTCGTTGTTGTGATTCTTGTGCTGGATTTCGGCGTTGCTTGCGTCGTCCACCGCGTCGCGATGGTTCATAGTAGCATACTTGGTCAGTCTCAGTGCATCGCGAACAGGATGGCTTCCCCGCATCACATTTGAGGTGTTGCTTTCTGCACACAGAACAAGCCAGAGACGCGATGCCAGTCGACTTGACTGATCTCGCAGATAGGGCGGTCATGGCGATACTGGGGATGAGAATGGCCTGGGCAAAGATGACACTCAAGGCCAGGGATGGAGGATGCGTGGTTGACACTGAGTCGGCGATCCAACCGGCGATCTGAGCTGAGCTCTGCTGGGGTATGAGCCCGAGCCAGTAGATAGCAGCCGATAACACTCAAGTATCCACAGTCGGGAACCTCGGGGATTGGAAGTGGTGCTACCCTATACCACAACGATCGATGCCTCTGCTGGGAGTTTTCCAGGCATTATATGTTCCAGAAAGGCTATTTATAGTGGTGAATCGCTTCTAGTGCTCCTATCATCCTTCTGGTTACGAATATGTAAGTCAATTGACATAGTTAGTCGCCTCTGCCTCATTCAACGGCATAGGCACGTTGTATTTTCTTCGTTTTGTGGTGACAAACTGAGCGACGAGTACTTAGTGAACCGTCGCGCAGCTGTCCAATCATATAGCATGATTTTGGCTTAGTAAGAGAAAGATGGCTTCGGACTATCCTATACGCGCTGAGCTATGCTCTACCAGTCCTAGCGTCTCCCGAGACTTGTGTCTATTTTTATCGACGCTGCGCGGAAAGTAGAAAGGCCGAAGAAGGGGAACCAAGGAACGAATCAAAAGACCTTTCGTCTTGGCAGTCAAGCCAGCCACTGAGACCCCGAAAAATTTGTCTGTGGCTCAGACAGTTTGATCGGCGATTGCAACGGAGAAACACCTTCAGGGGTTTGGTTGCCATGGCCAATCATTAACCAATTCTCAATCGCCGACTGTTTCTTGACACCTAGGTACGTACCGCCGGTGATTGAGCTTATGCGGACTAATGCTCTACATAAAGTAATTAGTTGAGGCCGTTAGTCGGCAATTAATTATACACAGACAAACACTCTTATCATTTATCATCTATCATTTATTGTATACCGAAAAACTTATTTCATTTATTAGTTACCACATTATTCACTCATAACACTGTTCACAATGGCTGCAGTATCCACACGCTTTGCACCACTTCCGCTTACCCAGTGCTCGTCATCCCACAGCCCGTTAGCGCTCTCACCATTTAACAATGTCGAAGACCTGAAGGCGTATACTTTGGATGACTTCATCACTGATGTCAAGGTTCATTTGGGAGAGTCTGGCGGCATTGGATGTGATGATGTCGACGAGGATTATCTGGTCTCTCTGGCACGAAAATACGTGTCTAACCCCAATGACTGGGCACGCTACTATCATAACTGCCCGGGGAAAAACTATACCCGCAACGCAATCGTGAACATCAATCATAAAGCCAACATTGTTAGTCAATTCTCCTCCTTGAACGGCCCTCGTGGTGTCGCAGTCATTGAATGTCACTAAAGTTAACATGATGTGCGCAGCTACTCTTGGTGTGGAATCCCGGAAAAGGATCACCGATTCACGATCATGCCAATGCCCACTGCATAATGAAAGTCTTGGCTGGCGAGCTGACCGAAACTGTCTATCAAATGCCCCAAACCGATTCCGAGGCACAACCTTTGGACATTAAGAGCGAAACTACCCACCAGCTTGACCAAGTCACTTATATCTCTGACACCATCGGCCTACATCGCGTGCACAACCCGCATCCTACACATGTGGCTGTTTCTCTTCATCGTATGTTCCTGTCTTTGCCGTAATTCCTGATCAAAGTTGACGTCTATTTGAACTAGTGTACACGCCACCCAATGCTGCCGACATTGGCTACCGCATTTTTGACGAGTCCACCGGTCGTTCAAGTTTTGTTCCCAAGGCCCAAGCACATTAAGTCCCTTGTGTGGAGCGTTCATGACCTTTCTTTAATATATACCCTTGGTTATCACGAGCGCAAAGAAGGTGTCGAATCAGGACACTCAGAGTGTAAGCTAGCCAGAAAAATATCCGTTTGTTTTGTTAGAGAGTTAGAGTCAAATTTAGCCTATATCTTCAACCAGTCACCGTAGATGAGAAATACAAAAATTCTATATGAACCTGATGACGACGCTTGGGTTGCGATTTCTCTAAAATCCCGGATCTAACATTCTAGTGGCACTTCCCGCTTGGCATTCATTTTTAGGTGCTATCTTGCTTGAAGTACTCAACTCGACCTAGAAACTGGGAGATCCGTTCCCACATGGCGACAGGATTGGAATACATGACAAAGTGACCGCTATGGGGAATCTCGGCCAACTCCACCCCAGCCTTTAGTAGCCGTGGTAAATAGGATAAACAAGAATACTGCTCTCCGAACATATACATCCTTGGGAACTTGAAACGTTCGAAAGCATCCAGTAAGTCCCCGTTATCAGTGCAGTCCACCATGGACTCGAAGGTAGGCCGAATTACAGCGGCTTGCACCTTGGCGCGAAACGAAGCTGCGTACAACCCGTTGCTATAAAGCGGTGATTGGCGGGTTCGCGTGATGAACTCATCAACAAATATTTCGGAATCATCAGATGGGTAGTCCAGAACCTGACGACTCAAGAAGCAGTCTTCTGGAGCGAGGTTCCCTTTGATGTTGATGAAACTTAACACCTGGGTTGGTTGTCGCTGGGCCAATAAATTTGACACTAGGCCGCCCATTGAGTGCCCAACGAGGTGATAATGAGTAATGTTGAAGTGCTTGAGCACCTCCTCCGCTAGCGAGGCAAGTAGAGGCATAGACAATTTTGACAAGTCGGCCATGGCCGATTCTCCGCTACCGGGAGCGTCGTAGGCTAGAAAGGCTCGGCCGGCAAATAAAGAATTGAGTGAAATGTCGACATAATCTTCCTTTGTGCCGCCGAACCCATGGAGAAAGACGAGAGGAGCCAGGGGTCCATCTCGGCGAATGGTTGACAGGCTGATAGAGACATCATCAATGCGAAACTCTATGGCTTGACGTATGAGTTGCTGGCTGTCGGTGAATTTTGTCATTCTGGAACAGATGCGCAAATTTTGAATAAGAAAACAAGATACTAATTATCAGATTGTTCCAGTGTTACACATTCCCTTGATCGTCTTAAAGCTCCCAAATGAGTGCTTTGTCATTGTTCCGGCAAACTAAAGAACTAACGACGACCCACCCCGGCAAGAAAATCTTTCGCCGCGATGGCCTGGAAGCCACACGGCTTTATTCCCGAGTTATAACCTTCACGATATCTTCGTGGGCGTTCACTAAACCAAGGGTGGTTAACTCCGTAAGGGGCAAGCCGAGACGCAGTTTAATTTATGACTTTCTTTTGAAGTTTCCGGTGCTTACACTTTACTATCGTATAGCTAGCATGAAAAAGTGCCGGGATCGCTCTTGACAAGGCTTGGTGAAGATCTGAGTTGGTCCAACTTTTGTGGACAATGTCTCCATTAATACGCAAGGAAATGTCGATGAGACGTAAAGCAATTCATGTTGAGTAACATAGTTCCATGAGCCAATAAAGAACCAACCGATATGACATAGGGTGATGCCCGCATCAAATAATCGGTATAATATCATCCCACACGCCAGATTTGATCAAAGCGCTATTATCATTTGTCAAGCCGTATAAGACATAGAGCAGAATGGTTCTCCATATTAGCACATGGGCAATCATGGCATCATCGGGAGAGTTGGCTTCAGAGTAATCCATGACATCTCTCCATTTCTGAATAGCAGGAGTCGACCTCGACTCAGGGATCGTTTTCAAGTGATTTAGGAATGACCTGGCGTGTTCTGAGTGAATGTTCGTAGGGATCGCCACACGCAAACGACCGGCAAGAAATTGCAATGTCGCCACCTCTGTGGAGCTTCTGCCAAGGACTTCTGGTAGTTTTCTTTCGAAGAAATATTCCAAAGCGCCTAGGATCCAGCTGCGGTGAAATGAAGGAGCTATGGGTGCTCCAGGCCAAGCCTTTGAGGAGTCAACGAGATGTAGTAAAATCATTGTGTCTCGGTACAACCTGGATCGGCGACAGATTTTCATTTCTGGATGTTCTCGACTCTCTTTCGAAGCAAGCCATATATCGATGTCTCGAAGCAAGAGTAAATTACAACGGCGGAGCTCAAGCCTTCTCGCAAACGACAACTGAGTGATGAGATGCTTGAAGGAAGTTTCACCTTCCAGCACTTTTGCGCTTAAGAAGAACATCTGCTGACATGGGCAAACGTCATTTGCAAGGTGGGAGAATGTTATGTGCACCCTTTCTTCGTCTTTGAAAATCAGATCTGTGAGGTGTAGCGGTGGGTCGTTCATATCAAGCGTTGTGAAGTGAGGGCTATTCGTGGTGAGGGCGTCGACAACATCAAACAACTGCAGACTTTCCCAGGGAAAGATAACAGGTGCGGAATCGGGCGTTGAAGTGAGAAGGAATTTCAGAAGATAATTAGATTCCTTTATAGGATAAAATGGAAAGGATTGGCATCGGGAACAACTGGAATTGTGGCTGTTAATCCGATTTCTCAGCTGCGTGTCCTCGTTCTCCAGACTTTCCCGGCCTCTCGGGGAAGAAGAACTTGGAGAGGTGCTCTCCTGGTACGCAAACCAAAGTCCAAGTTCCATCTCTCCATTTGCGTTCTTGATCGCCATCTTTTGCCGTGCAACTTGTAGCTGAGCCAGTTCAGGTCGAAGATCTTTAACTGATGGATAGAGAATTTTGGCAGAGTAGCTCGAAAATGACCCTATAGTTCCTAAGGTTGCATGCTGCCGTATGTCGAACTGAACTGCATCGCCCCTCATGCTAGGATACAGCTCGTCTTGACTTGTCCGTAGCTGGGCACCTAACAGTGACATTGTTGTAGCAATGAACCCGATATCCGCATAGGCTGGAACTGCCACCATGTCGACAGGAAGGTAATCGGCATTGTTCTGCCTGAGAGTAAACGTCCCCATGTCTATGTCCCCTAGGCCAATCTTCTCCAGGAAATGCACCCAGGTAGCTGCTGGGCCAGTAAGATGAGTAATCTGTTTATATGTCCTCAGAAACATAGAAAACTCTATATTCTCGAATAAAGCTGTGATAAAGCCGGCTAATACTTGGTACTTGTGTATTACTTTACGCCATGTATAGTTGCTCGCCCCCTGCATGGGCGCTTGATTATGAAGAGATTCTCCAGTACCCCGAAGTACCTCGCCACCGAGGTTTCTATCGGTGTCGAGGGACTGTTCAGTGAGATATCCTCGGGTGTCCAGAGACACTTCAGCGTCGTTAGGCTGTTGGCTTGCAATCTCAAAACCGCCCAGGGCTGTCTTGAGGCTGAAAAGCGTCAATACAGGCGTGTGGGAGACGTGGATGAAACTGAAATTCCGGAAATTCCAATACCATTGAGTCTTAGCTGACCATCTACCAATAGCGTGTCTATCAGATCTTTTTCTGCCCGGGCCAGCAGCTAGAATAGCCTGAAGGATTGTGACCAGGGCGAACGATGCTGCAGAAAGGGATATTGCGACAGTGAAACCAAAGGTAAGCGGGTCCCAGTCATAGTCTGAACCATCCTTATTCTGAGACTCCTCAAGGAAGGTTATAAGGACGCGAAGGAGGCAATCGGTGGAGTTTACCGCCTCCAAGCAGTTGTTGACAATTGACGCCATGTTCACAGCTCGAGCGTATCGACTGAGAAAGGTGTGATGAGACTTGTGATATGACGTAATTCATCTAATGAAAAGATCAAAGAAAGAGAGAAAAGAGAAGGGAATTTGGGGTTGGAACAGGCCATCAGATTGCACTGTGACATCATCAGGCAGCAATGCGTAAGCCAGCACAGCCTGGTTGAGATTTGAGACGTAACGAATTAGACTCGTAACTTTTGCACTTTGAGACCAACACCCTGCATATATTTAACAGGCTTGACCGAGTCTACTCAGTACTAGTGAAGAGGTGGGATAATTCCTAATATTCAACCCTCAGATAACATTCAGCACTAGTTGCGATATCTATCCGCCTGAATCTCTACCAGGCATGGGCGAGGTGATTCTTAGGGACGTACAACTCATCCAGATACTTCACGTCCTCTGCTGTCAGTAGGCCCTCCTCATATAACACCACGGCCTTGGTCGCCTCATCCACCCTCTTCATATTTGACAACCCCAAAATCGGGTTCACACCTTTCACCTTTCACCAAACAATAGCAATCTGCGCCATACTGCAATCTTTCTTCTTCGCGAGCTCTTCGACCCGACCAATGATGGACACGTCCTCTTTGGTTAAGGGGCCAATGAGCATGGACGCATGCCTGTCGGTCTGCTGACGCAGGTTCTTAGCGTCCTTGTCTAGGTCGTAAGGGCGCGTTAGAAGGCCGCGAGCCATGGGAGACCAGGGGATGAGACCGATGCCTGCATCGTGACAGTATGGATGCATCTCTCGCTCTTCCTCGCGGTGAAGAAGGGAGTAGTAGTCTTGCATGCTGATGAACTTATGCCAGCCATTCTTCTCAGCAATATTGTTTAGAGCCTGGAATTCCCAGGCGTGCATCTAACGTACCGTCAGTGAACAATGTCATTGGTTTCGTGGCTTTCATTCCCATATGGAATGGGGAACTTCACGAACAGAACTCGCGCCAATATAGCGTGCCATGCCTGAGTCGACAACGTCATTGAGAGCCTTCATGATACAACGTCATTGAGAGCCTTCATGATCTCCTCTCGAGGGGCTTCACGATCGAGTCGGTGGATTTGGAGGACGTCAAGGTATGTGCCCAACCTTTCAGTGGTGGCCTTGACTGCGTCGAAGATATGCTTGCGGGATAGACCGATGCGATTAACCATAACCCCGTCGTTCACCGCGAGCAACATCAGTTGCTCCGTGTCTGATAGGCCCTCGACATCTTGGGTGGACGGAATACCACCGTAACACTTTGACAGGATGACAAGCCGTTCCCGGGGGATATTATACTTTTTGATCGCTTGGCCAAAGATTGCCTCAGACTCGCCATAGGAGTACACATCGGACTGCAAAAGCGGCTCAATTAAGCCATCTTTTGATCAATGGGCGGGAAGTCATATGTTCTTACCGTGTCCCAAGTATTAATGCCCTTATCGTACGCATGCTTGAGAATCGGGAGTGCCTCTTCTGCAGGAAGCATCCAGCCTTCCATAGTACCAAAGGACATAGCCCCAAGAAGGACTTTTGAGATCTTCAATCCGGAACGACCTAGCCTGAGAAGTTAGTCACTTTGGGTCAATTACAGTTTTAGAAGGCGATGATAGCTCGGCAGAGAAGTAGACTTACTGAGTGTAGGTCATCCCTCCAGTCTTGCTGGCTGATGATCGGAGTGTTGGTTGAGACATAGGTGGGACTTCGGAAGTGCTTTGAGATGTAAATTTGGTGTTCTTTTGCGTCTTTGTCTATAATACACCGGCGGGCGAACAAACGAGATCAAATACACTTTGCTTTAGCTATCATCTTCTGGGTTGCGATACTCTCCTTCGGCGACATGCAGACATCCTTCGGGCCCGATTCGCAGATCAACAACCCGATGACACAGGCATCAATGGCCTCGCCGCATTCCTACATCCATGAAGTCATATTAGCATCGATTTTGAGTCACATAGACAATGATTTGGGCCTTCTTCAAAAGCCAAGGCTGAGCCTCCCAACTTCGAGAATCCCACGGCGCACCTGCTCCAAAGCCTTTCTGAATATCGACAGTCGACCCCCAGCAGATCAGCCCTCCTTTTTCAAGGTCCTGACAGAAATCATCTTCGTCTACCACTGCAGGCACCGTTTTCATCATGAAGATGAGCTGTTCTCTTAGTGCTGCGAAGGGGAAGGCATCAATATACGCTGGATGAGGATGTTGCAATTGCGCGGGGGTGGGCCGTAGATCAGCGGGGATACGTTCATAGGATGGAGCATCCTGGCCTTGTTCCGCAGAGTAGAATGGCGATTGGGCGTGCGGGTTGATGAGGGTTTCGAAAGAAATGCCAAGCAGCTCTGCATTGGACCTAAAAGCTGCGACGGTGTCAACCTGTTTGACTCGCAGTTGATTGAAATAGACGTCTGGAAGGGAGTGGGGATGAGCGTGCATTCCATTTTGGGGAACTAAAATCCGATCATGGTTCGAAGTCCCTTGCGGCTCTTCGGTGGTAATTGTTGACGATGATGGGAGTAGCCCATGGGCTCTCAAGCCAGCCCTTAAGATGTCCTCCATCGCGACTTGACCAGCTGCGATCTTCTCTAGCGCCGTATCATCAAGTGCAAATCCGGATCCAACAAGAAAGTCTCGTGGATCCGGACTTCTTTGATACTGGCCCTCTTCACTACTGTTTGATGGTAGAGGGACGAGATTCTCAACAGTCTTCTCGAGTTCTTCAACTCGACGTTTCTGTCTCTCTCCTTTTGCTCGCCTCATTTAGTTGACATTCCACTAATCACAGGATGGGATAGCTCACGGAATCGCCGTTGCGCCTTGACATTTTGTTGTTTTCGAGCGGCGGATACCATGCTTGGTGGAGGGGAAAATTGAGGCGCGTTTCAGGCACAGACACGTAACGTCTTTCAGTGCAAGAAGATGAAGATGGTGGGTGGGACTACGTTGATAGTGGCATCGTCTCTGATTTGCTGCCGCAGAAACCGCCCCCAACGTCCCTGCGATCAGGCTGCGGAAGAGATTGACACCCATCGTATTCTTATTTATTTTTTAAGAACGTGCAGCTTCCAGCTCAGCTATGTACCAATTCTGAATTGCACGAACGTCATATCCCAGCGCCACGGTATCGAAGACAGCCAAATGCTTTTTAGCGTTAATTCCATCGTTTGACAATCTGCCCAGCCATTTACCGTGTGTCCGGGCTGCATTCACAATTTTTGTAATTGCGTTAACGAATTCAGGCTCATCACCTTTTGCTGGGACGTATCCAAGAAGTGAGAGAGCAAGGTCGTTGGGACCTATAAAGAGCATGTCTGGGGTAACAGTCAGGAAAACAGCTGGGACATCTGAGAAGATTACAAGGACTTTTACTCACCAACACCAGGCACGGCACAGATAACCTCGACATTTTCAACACCCAGCTTAGACTCAATCTGCAGGCAAGTCAGGAGTGTCTCATTGGCTGTTTTTATATATGTTGGTATATCGACCCCGACTGCAAAACCAGGAAACGCAGAACCCTGCCCTCTTAAACCTTGAGGGGGGAACTTGGCATTCTGAACCACGGCTTTGGCATCATCAGCAGTATTGATCATAGGAACAACAATACCGTGTGCACCAGCATCCAACGCTCGCTTGATCAAGTCTGGATGAGTCATCCGAACCCGAACAAGAGGAGAGACACCTTGGGAGGCGATAGCGGCAACAGAGTTATGCATGGCGTCGTCGCTGATGTGTCCATGTTCGCAGTCGATGATGATGCCATCCAGACCAGTGGAGGCTACTAGTTGAGCTGTGCGGAAGGAAGGAAGACCAAGGAATGTCATGATAGGTTTCGAGTTGGAACGGAGGGCGTTGAGTAACCGCAATCGCGGGTTGTGAATAGTGGATGTTAAAGCTGTAGTGCAAGTCATCTTAACCTTCTTAATTGTCTAATTGAGTTAGGTGAGGCGTAATACCGTAGATGGTTTCTAACACAACAACTTTTAAGACAAAATCTAGCGAAGGAGTTTGGCCGAATTGATGCTAAAGGCCAGCGGCCCTCAACTGACTGTAATACCTACCGGACTTTTTAACAACTCGGCAACTGGCAAGATGGCCGACTGAGACAGGATTGCATATTGTAAGCTCAGATAAGGCATCCATACCAAGATTTATTAGACTCGAAAAACCCTCATAACTGGTGTTTAACTGCTTTTGGCATTCCCAACCCTAACATTCGGCGACTTGCTGTTTGCCGAACCGCGAGACGGCTTCCTTGTCTTTAGCCGCCGAGTCCAACCTTGGCACTATACAATGTGAAGTAGTTTGCAAATCCAGATGACTTGATATTTAAGTTCTCTTGATGTACGACAAATAATAAACTAGGGCCTTCCCTTCTCTACGGAAGTGCTCTGAAAAAGATGACGAGGCTTGCTGAACTACCTCTGGCTCGCCCTGATCCCGCCTTTAGTCTCGTAGCCGCCTACAAAGCGGATACTAATGAGCAAAAGGTAGACCTATGCCCGGGATTCTATCGCGATGACAACGCAAAGCCTTGGATTCTACCTTCTGTTGCACAGGTACTGTACAATCCTTGAGATTATGTCAAAGAACCCGCTGACCTAACATTCGCAGGCTAAAGAGAGGATACATGCCGACCCGAATCTCGACCATGAGCATCTACCTCTTACAGGTCATCCAGACTTTGTCAATGGATCACAGAAGTTAGCTTTTGGCACTCGCGACTTAGGCCGCGTGGCTTCGATACAGACCGTATCTGGCACAGGAGCTAACCACCTCGCGGCTCAGTTCCTCTCAACTAAACTCAAGCCTAAGAGCGTCTGGATCTCTAACCCAAGTTGGATCAACCATACTGAAATTTGGAGCCTTGTCAACCCGAATATTCAACAGCGATTTTACCCGTACTATGATTCGATACATCATAACGTGAACTTCGAGAAGATGATAGAGATTTTGCGCAATGAGGCACGCAAAGGAGATGTCATTCTACTTCATGCATGTGCACACAACCCTACAGGCTCAGATCTTACAAGCGAGCAATGGAAGATCGTTGCCAGCCTCTGCAAAGAATTGGAGTTGTTTGCAGTCTTTGATATGGCATAGTAAGTTGCTCATCTTTGCAAGCGTCTCACCCCATCTAATTCCTGTTAAGTCAAGGCTTCGCGTCGGGAGATTTACGCCAGGACGCTGCCGCCATAACCCATTTCTTTGACCGGTCTGATCTGGAGTTTGCCGTTGCACAATCCTTCTCAAAGAACTTTGGCATATACGGAGAGCGTGTCGGTGCTCTTCATCTTGTCGCACTTGAAACCGAGACAGCAACTAATACGACGCCGTTGCTCACTCAACTATCCAGAGCTGAGATCACCTCTTGTCCTTTATATGGTGCTAGAATTGTGGCTGAGATCCTTGCGGACCAGGCTCTTTATAACCAATGGCTGGATGATCTGGTAACGATGAGCGGCCGTATGAGAAGCATGCGCATCAGTTTGTACGAAGGGGTCACTCGTAGAAAAGTGCGCGGATCTTGGAAACATTTGCTTTCAGATGTGAGTTTTCCAACTCAAGCTTGCTCAATAATCTTTTAATCAAGATGCTAGATTGGCATGTTCTCCATGACAGAGCTCTCCGACACCGAAGTTACAGAGCTCAGAGAGAAGCATCACATCTATCTCATGCCCTCCGGGAGGTTATCTGTCACTGGATGTAAGACTATCCTGAGATCTCTCTGTACACACCTTAGGCTAACTTGAATGCGTAGTGACGAGCGGCAACGTGGAAAAAGTCGCTGAAGCGTTACTTGATGTGCTAGGTGCGGATTAGAGAATGATGTCTAGATACATAGCCCAAGTGTTCGATGCTAAAGACTTGCCCGGGAATTTTCAATATGAAGAACAAACATCATAAAACTCTGATTATGCGTCCAACATGTTAAACATGCCTTTTGCCTCTTTCGATGTACTTCATAAATACCCACTAGAACATGAAATAGATTTAGTGTAAGTAACTCTGCTACCACCTTGAATTTTCCCAGTTACGGTGTAAGATTCTCTCCGATTGTTTATTCTCAGTTGAAGATTAAGCAGAATAGAGCAATAATTACTATCATCTAAATCGTCCTGGAAAGGCCATGAACATCGCACAAGCTACTAGCATCACTCGATCATTATCATCTACTGTAATTCTGTTACGCCTAACCGAAGGAAGTTCCTAGCAGGCATCTTTCCGGTTGATGTAATTTCCCCATCTTAGATGATGCAATCTTTGCGATTATCAGCATGACCAGTCCCTCGAGGTGAACCTGTCGGAAGCCATACCACGGCAAACACCGCATCATGTAGAGAGTCGCCACTTTAACGCAAAATGTAACTTCGGCATACTGAAGACGGGAAAATTGTCCCAGAAGCCGAGATACCGGCCTAAGGAACCTGCTCGGTCAAGCTACTAAACACCGGTCCAATCGGCATTCATTTTTCAGGCCGGTATGGAAATCTTATTATGTGATCACTGAACGGTTTTGAGTAATCGTATGGAAGAGCCAAGGCGTTTTCCTTATAATACTGTACGTGAATATAGATTTCTATTATCAATTCAAGAATCTTTCGTCCTTCTTTTTACCAACCATTTTATCAAATCCTGAGGTTTCGCAATGGTCAACGACAACAACCTTGACCGTCTTTCGGCACTAGACACCAATACGGTATCTGACGCCCTGGACTTTCTCGGCCTCGAAGGAGCTACCTATGGCCTTCGACCTCTCTGGGGCTGCCCTAAAATCGTTGGTCGCGCCAGTACCATACAATTGGGTCCCAAGGTAGAGGGATCTCCAGCAACAGCCCACCTGATTACGCCAGTCATAGACGCAGTGACGACGGATGACCGCGTTCTTGTAATCGGCGGCGGTGTCGAAGGGATCTCATCATGGGGTGACATTATCGCCAATGCCTCCAAAGCAAAGCAAATCCGCGGATCTATCATTGACGGCATGAGTCGGGATATCGACGGAAGTCGAGATATTGGTTATCCCGTATTTGGTCGCGGTGTGACGATGATCAGCGCTCGTAACAGACTGGTGCAGATCGATTCTGGTAACCAAGTCGAGATGCGCGGTGTCAAAGTCAAACAGGATGACTATGTGATCGCAGATAATTGCGGAACCGTCTTCATACCCGCTGCTCGTATCGATGAGGTACTTGACCTCGGCGAGCGTATTGACCGCCGTCAGCAAGGCATGGTCCAAGAAGTTCGAAATGGTCGTTCCGTCGCAGAAGTCATGCACGACAAGCAATTTGAGGCTATTACAGCTGTCCATACTTCTAAAGAATCCCAAAATTCTGGCATTTATGGTTCGAACCCTAAGCAAGCGACCTCAGACGACCAAGAGCTTGTGGCTCTATTTGTCGAGTCCGATACTCCGGGAGTATCCGATGCTCTTGATAAACTTGGTATCCCAGGTCAGGCTTTCAACATTATGCCTTTGACAAACTACTCAAAGCCAACGGTTGGACCAGCCTTTACAGTACGCTACGTCCCTGCCAGTGATCCCCCAGGTAGCGTAGGTGATTTCATTGATGATGTGGCTGCTGGAGACTTTGTGGTCATCGATAATGGCGGCCGTACAGATTGCACCGTTTGGGGGGATATCATGACCCAGTACGCGGGCCTTCGAGGTGTTGCTGGTACCGTCATTGATGGAGTGTGTCGAGATGTCGATCGAGCCATTAGCGACAACTATCCGATCTTCACTGCTGGACGTTGGATGCGAACGGGAAAGGATCGGGTTCAAGTAGGTGGTGTCAACGAGTCGATAGGTGTGGGCAACGTACGGGTTAATCCACGGGACATTGTTGTAGCTGATGCCAATGGTGTTGTCATCGTGCCACGGGACAGAGCTCGTGAGGTAGCTGCGTTGTCAAAGAGCATCGAGAAGAGCGAGCAAGGCATTAGGGACATGATATCGAAGGGTTTCACGCTCTCCGAGGCGAGACAGAAGCTTGGATATCACACATTGCAGCGGAAGGGTTGATTGTATTTTAATTTGATCGCAGTTTAGAATAGTCAAGATTGAGCAGGAATCCTGAATGATGTAAAAGAACATATATTTTATACAATTACACCACTTCCGAGTTATTCTTCCTGCCAGCACAGTTGAGTGAGTGCATTATCGTAGAGCCAATCATCAAGAAACGAGAGATTCAAGGGTGAGTCGTCCGCAGCATGAAGAGAGATACTACTTGAATCAGTTGCTGCCAGATGCTGACCGCTGAGTAAGGACTGGATAGGTTCTGTTGAGCGTGGTAACCTCGAGTCTTCGATAGGTAAAGCATCTGGAGCAGAATTGAGTGGTCGTTGTGTTTCTAGAATCGATTGAGTTTCTTTGATATGAGAGTAGAACTCCATGGCTGCTGGGTTTCCGTTCTGCTCAAGTTGTTGGAGAAAACCAGTGGCAAGATCAAATTTGCCTTTGTCGCTCTGAGAGTCCTCCCGGTCCAGCGTACTCGATATTGCAAGAATGGTTGCGGTAGAAAAGAGGTAGCGAACGTAAGAGTAGTCAAATATGGGAAAGTTTCCATTGGCCCAGAACTGGAGCAAAAGCTGACACGACTGTCTAGCAGAGCGAATGCATATATCAGCGGCGTCTTGAGCTTGGTCTGGAAGACTGTTGCCGGTCGATGCTGTCGCACATCTATCACGGTGGCGACGAAATAGGAACAGAAGGACAGGTCTCGTTGCGAGAATCATCAGCTGGCAGAAGCATTAGCATATCTGAGAGACGAGAGAAAATTGCCAGGCATATGCTGGTACGATTCTTAAGACTTACCTGGTTAAATGATAACTCTAGTGTAGAACTATTAGTCCGGTCGAAGCGATTTCCTTCTCCGCTACCATCAAGGTCGAACTTCAAGTGATCAGGGAGCTCGAGTCTCCAGTGATCCAGCTCCTCTCTGATCTTTGTCACCCTTTGAAGAAACGTTCCGCGTTGAGGCGTCCGAACATATAGAGATCTAGAGATATTACCAGCAACTCTTGCAAGGTGTATAATGGCCACAAAGCGAGAGTGATCCCCAAAGTCGTCCAAGCTAAGAGCGGAGCTAGTTGATGGGAGATCGACTGAGATGTCGGCGTCAGATATTGAAAGTGGAAGACCAATCTTTGATGATAAGAACCTGTCGAGGATATACACAGACCACCAAAGACGGATTCGGTGTTCCTTCAGTTCAGGGTCTGGAAGATAGGCATCGCCAATGTTCATGTGTAGGCCCATAATGGTCGCAAGGCGCATGGCAGAGCCCACATATGTACATGCGGAATGCCGGCGATTGACCTCGAGCGAGTACAAAGCCAGTAAAAATTGTCAGTAAAAGATTCATAGGCATATAGAAACTGATGTCATGTTAAGGGTACTCACTAGAAGCAGGATCGTTTCAATCACATCAAGATGTGGTCTTTCGTTGATGGTACGAGCAACGTCGCCCGCAAGAGCAAAATAGGACAAGCCGGGAAGCTTGTCAATTGGACTTAGACATCTGCTGAGGCGTAGTTCACCAATCGCAAACAACGCCCAAATCTTTGCTGCAGCACCTGTGTTTACACCCACGCCGTGTTGCTCAGAAGAAATTGAGCTTAATGTCGAAAGCACCTCAGTCCGCCGAACTATGTGATAGTTGTTCCGTAGAAATTGTAGAGTTGTTTCAACCAAGAGCTGGGCACGTGCCGCCGACGGCCAGACTGGACGTGTAGCAGCAAGGTCTAGAATAGTGTCATCGGAAGTGAACTGAGTGCGAGGAATATGTTTCGGTATTTGGGAAGCAGAAGCGAACTGGCGGAAGCGGGTACAAAACGCAGCATCGGAAATCTCGCCTATCCAAATGGGTGTATCGGATGCCCTGGTGTGTGTGAACCAATCGCTCTCTTCCAGTATCTGATCCTCAGTGGCAGTGCCATCTTCATTAGATGTTGGAGTGGGATGCCAGGGAGTGCTCCCAGTTCTTTCCTGGGGTGAAATTGACTGCGCTCGGTTGGCGCGTAGCTCAGCGTTCTCTCTCAAGAGGCGATCGAGGAGACTGATTAACGTTAGTGTTTGGCTCAAAGCTTTTGTATAATTGAAAAGCAATGGCTTTTGGGATCAACAGGATGGTCTTTAACAGCGCAACATAGTATGTAGGTAGTTGAATTGATCAAGGTGTTTATGATGTAGTTTACAAACTGAAGTTTACCTTTGATGTACTTTGACTTGGCGATCTCGTGTTGGGTAGATGCATTCGGATGCACGAGTACAGTTATTACAGGGCTTATTTCCAGAACACTTTATCTTTCGGGCATGACAAGGACGACAACTAGATATTGAGACAGGCAAAGCGAGTCAGTCCGGGTTCACCATGTTTGCGACAGCAGTTCCCTTACGCAACAGATTTCTTCCGGGGTAAAGAAGAAGGAGTTGAAATTTGACTTCTCTCATTAATGGGTGGCGCCATCATCAAACCTGATAGCTGGGGAAGTCAAGATAGGTGGGAAAATGGCGAAGAAATAAAGAAAGAGATTCACAACTTGGTGGGGAGTCGATTCTACCGGCCTACTCTGACGACGCTGATGACGCTAAGAAAGTAAGCTACGGCAAGTTAATTTTTCGCCGAGAAGCCCCACAGGAAACATTGAAGAGACCATATGCTAGCCACGGCATGACAAATTGGCTTAACTAAGCATAACTAACGCTGTTCTACCATAGAACGACACATGGGTAGTGTTTTTGGGACTCTGAGGCGCTCTAGAGCATCGAGATCGGTAGCAGATAGTGAACCACATAGAAGACACGCCGCTGACCTTATCATCGCAACATCATACGCTATCTGGATCCTCGACCACACGGTACTCGCAATCGGCCGGTCCATCCGCATTGACATTTACCATATCTTGAGGACACGCACTCATCACGGCCACAAGATCGGTCTCAGCTCGCAAAAGGACAAATTGACCTTTGTCGCTGGTGGGAGCACGGATATCCATTCCACCGTGATGATCCACGGCGACATTCATAAACAAGTTGAGCGGATCAGGGACCCAGTCGTCTGTAACCTTGATATCGGGAAAGTCCTTGAGTCCTTTGTGCATGTTATCGTGGCAACTGTCATGATATCCAACAGCACCCAAGGTGCGATATCGCTCGGCATCGCAGGCGGGGAAGAGCAGGTCATGGATACCTGGGGTAGTGTCTTCGACAAGAGTGAAGATGGGCTTTCGACGAGAGGTGTATAACTTGTCTCCTTTGCGCAAAGAGATGCTTGAGAGCATTGCGCGAGTGTGACTCATCGAGAGGTAGTCATGACTATCTTTCAGGTTAAAAGCCCAGAAGTCGACTACTTGTTTTCCATGGGTATTGATGACTTGGAGATGCTGACCCTTCTTGAGCTGGACAGCTGCGCTACTTCGGGCAGGGAGTTGGGGCATTATGGTCAGTAGACAGATCAAGTTCTAAGAGTTGAAAAACTAAGATGAAGGTTTTTGTAAGACTTCCAAACAAATGTGACTCAGAATATCTGATTAGTTCCCCAGCTTATAAATTTAACCTGCACTCCCACCCGACATCCTACTAGAGTAAGCAGAGGTGCGGGGTTGTCAGCCCTGGACCTCTCACCAATCAGTCACATGATGTACACACGGATAAATTGCATGATACCAGCAAAGTTGAGCAGGTTCGAGGAAAAGCGCAGTCAATGGGCCAAGAAAGGGATAACGAGCGATGTGTTCTGGTCAAAATTCACCTTGGATATAAGGAAGAAGGACAAACACGAGAATAAAATAATAGGGAAGCCTGTGCATTTCACATCTAGTTATCGAAGGTTCTTCATAAACCGAATATTCAACAAAGGATGCTTCCTCGTATAGAACCTAATTAAGTATAGCGGCCTTCAACAATTAGCCAATCGCAGTCTGACATCAAACTACTATATTAGGAAATTTGGTCCAGCTCGCTTCCGATGAATAAACCAGGATGGATTTCATAAATAGCTCATCTCGTGAAGTAACCGGATACTTATCTCACTTCACTAGCACATGGTTGAGCGAGTTTGACGTCAAAGTCTACTTACCGACGACCATTTCTTTCTATCTCCTGAGATCCTGGGTGGTCAGGATCCGTTCCTTCCGGGCGACCATCTCAATGTACTCATATCAAAGGCCAACTTGTTAAGGTATTGAAGTCTCAAAGTTTATCTTCTGCCTACCCGGCTGGTTGTTATCTGTGAGGTACTCCGTGAAGGCGCCCGGGGTCTCAAGAGATGCATGAGATGGCGAGTCACCTCTACCTCAGAGTCCCCAACAGCAGTAATAGTGGAAGCAACGCCGCTCTTACCAACTCTGTATAAAAGTAGAAGCGTTGTAGCAATCGCTTGCACAACTTCTTTCCAGCATAAACAATCTACTGGCAGGGCTTCCTACGATCTGTATACTAGCGATTGCCGCGGACCGTGTCATCCCAGCTGGCCTCAAACTATGGCCAGTTTCCGTCTTTGCTCTAGCTTGTGGGAACCCGCTCCTGCTGTGTGCCACAATCGCTAATCTGGCAGGGTGCCGACGCGTGGCCATTCTTGGTGCGCTGCTCCAGACGAGCAGTGCAGTTGGTGTTGGGTTGATGAAACCTCCACGCAGCTAATAGCACTACGGGACGCTTGCTGGGGTTGGCACATCCCTGTGTTTCCCCAGTGCGGTTGGTATCGCTTGAAGATTATTCCCGAATTAGACAATGTCGTGGAGCCGTACTGTCGTCATCTCTGTTATGGGTGGGGGCCAAGCCGTTGGTTTTGGTCTCGGCCTCGCTCTCGGCGCCGTTTCCAGTGGTTGAGTAGGCTGGTGATGGGACTCTCATGCCACTGCTGTGCTAAAGCTGTTGTTCTCCTTCTTGGCAGTCTGGTTTTTGTCAACTAGTTTGGACGAGGCTTCTCTGTATTGGTCCAGCTCTGCCGTCAAATTTCGTTCTGTGGGTGCATCATCAGACAAAGCAGGAGGAATCTGCGCCGATCCTGAATGGACTCTGGAACAAGGTCCCGTTTTCACATGTCAGTGCCGTCGTGTTCCTTAGCTGGGGTGCTCCTAATTTAGTGAGAAGTTGGTAGTCTTGTCTCTACGGGGTATCCGGGGGGTTTCGACTTGAACGGCATTATTAGATACTTTTCAGGCTCCTGTCTGCAGTCTCATTAAGAATGTTGCCGTGTTGAGGCGTCGGGCAATGAGCGTAGAATATACCAAGCTATCGCAACTGATACTTTGGGTGCAGATATGAAGTATACGATTGCGACGCTTGTTGTAATGGAGGCTTTTCCGACCGAGATGCAGGCACTTTCGGGTGGAGTGTTCAATATGCCTGCGCAAATCGGCAAGAGTTTCGGCATTTCTACATCACATCTTATCGCTCAGCATGTAACAGACCAATCGGGAGCGATCGACCTGAATGCTTCCCTTCTTCGGAGGTATGCAGCTGCCTGGTGCGACAACTCTGGACTCGAATTTGTCTTGGTCGTGATAACCTTATGGGGGCTAGGGCATGTTAGGAAATTGGGCGTTGAGAGAGGCTGAAGTTCTTGACAATGCAAGTCATCTCCATAATAGAGCAGTCGAATGACCTAGAAGAAAGGCCAGGAACAGATTGATCGAGTGGTATGAACGATCTACTGCTTGAAGCAATCACACGTGCATCTCTCATTAAGTGACTTTGGAAGTGACTTTGAACTATTGTTTTGGTATTCAGATTATGTCTTCGTTAGCCTTTTCGCCTGCTTATCCATCTGCTCTAGGTGCATCTTCGTGACAGGATTCCGAATATCTATAAAGACCCTCTCCACTTCGCTCAACAAAAACGGGCCTGGATTGCATGGCGCGTGATCTATACCATCAATCTTTCCAATGTCATGAACCACCAGCCCTGTCATCTTACGATGTAGCCCAACGATGCTGTCCATGACCTCTTCCGCGTCGGGCAAAGGCCACAAGCCTGCCCGTGACAGACAAAACGTTATTGAACCCAGAATCATCGATTCGCAACGATGCGGACCCATCCACTCTGCATGTCGGCACCAGCGTGGCTTCTCATCAACGACGAGTAGGTTTTCAACGAGGTTGCCGACAACATTTAGAAGTGCTCGGATGGTCATCAGTCGAATTGCAGATATGCGTTCTGGATGTAGAATTAGTGACCATCCATTCAATCGCTAGATGGGAAGACTTACCAACGATATCAGGCAACATTTTGAGATCGGGAATCTCGGAGCCGTCTGACTCCATAAGCATTCTTCTCGCTATCCTCGCGTAGGAGTCTTTGCGGCCAAATTCCCATGCTATCCATAGCCCTTTAGCCATGGATGTTTTTGACATCTTTGCATTATCCTCCACTGATGGCATCCATCTTCCTATCCAAGGTTCTAGCATGTGTGTGCCATTGTAGTAATTTGATAACACTGTAAGGTCGTAGAGGTCGTCTATTGATAACGTTCGGGGGACTTGATCGAATTGACCATGCGATATGCGGAGAAAGATGGATAATGCGGTCGGTTTGTCCTCTGGGAGTCTCACAACCCAATCTTCGCCTTCTGATCGTTTAGACTCCATGAAATTCCCGAATAGCATGCGGTCGAATACTGAAGACGTTCTGGCCAAGGCTCTTGAACAGGCTGTGAAGATGACGGGGCCTGTTTCTCCAACACAGAGTTTGATATCGCCGCGTGGGTCGAAGACGGTATTATTTGAAGACATTGGGAAATGATATGCGGTGCAGTAACGTAATTCTCGGTTGGACGGGGACGAACACAGGGCCGCAATTTTATATAACGACAGGCCTCCCGGACGTCAATTCTTAGTTGATGAAAATTTTAGCCTTAGCCTAAGAATAGCACCATGCCAAGAAAACAAGGGGTAAAATAAAAAGCTCGAGCCAGTGGGTACAGCCACAGAACGGCCAAAGAACGTAGGGCGAGCGGTTTTATACGAACTCGCTATAAATAGAAAACACGAGACTGCTTTTAGCATGATTGCCCCTGAATTGAATGACATGTTAGCATCTAAAAAGTAAGCTTAATCGTCTCGTCTAGTGAAACGTCCACCTGGATGATTAGGGAGCATTCGCGGCTAAATGCTGGCACCCCTGTATCCTTATCTTATCTTATCTTATCTTGCTAGCGGTCGCTTATCCCGACATGTTTTTTACTGCCTGATGTCTTTTGTCTTGAACTGAAGTGAACAGAACCAGGATCTAGTGCGGTATCCCAAGTGCATGCTTATCATGATCTTTATATTGAACTCTGTCTTGTGAGAGGCTCAAATCATAGAGCAATTTCTTGCCCATTCGCCTCGACACTTCCTCGGAGCTTGACTCAAGGAAGCAAGTCTCCGCATGGATTAGGCCCATTCCGGCACCGAAGATGGGCCTGATGGTACGGAATGACCGGAACAGACCGAAGAGCTCTCGCACAAGTACACAAAAAGTGCGAACAGGATGCGTCACGTGTAAAAAGCGTCACATCAAGTGCGATGAGGCTAAGCCGCATTGCAACAATTGTCTCAAAATTCGTGGGCAATGCGAAGGTTATGCTACGAACCCAAAGAAGAAAGCCTCGGGCCCTGTCCAGCTTCGTTGGAATGTTCGAAATGGCACTCCTAAGATGAGCTCGAAAGATACGATACAATTACAAGTTCACCCAGACTCGGTTGGTTTCCAAGACGCCACAGCACATCTCTACTTCCAAGAGTTTATAGGGCTGGTGCAAGGGCCCTGGCTCAATGCAGCAGCTAAGGGCGATCTATGGAAAGTGACCATGCCGCAGCTCGCTCGTAACAACGATATCTTCCGTTCAGCTGCCACAGCTATCGGTGCGTTGAGCCTATGGCATCGTCATTCCGGTTGCAGGTCACTCCGCTCAGTGTCAGTACCTTTGCGGTTGGTTAATCAGAAAGAAAAACATTACTTCCATGCTGTTACCTACTACTGCCAATCTTTAAAGCTTCAGAACCAGCGAGCCTCGCCTCAAGATGCGGTCTTCCTATCGCTCCTACTCTTATTCTTCGAAAGTCTAAGACGCAACCGACAAGCAGTTCTAGACCATATCAATCATGGACTAACTCTTCTGCTTACTCTCTTGACAGACGAGAGTGCACAATCTCTGGTGGCTGCACTAGCTCCAAATCCAAAACCTTTCCTTGCAACTGTGGCAAATGTTTTTACGCAGCTATCAACCCAAGTCCGGACTGTCCTCCGTGGAAGAATGGCCCAGGGCCCCTCTCTCCCAAACCTTACCAACGAGTTGCGCAGGAGAAGCCATTCGATGGAGGCATTCATGTGCCGTTTAAGTCGATTATCTGCTTCACCTGAGAAAAGGCAGATCCCTGCGGCCTTCCACTCCCTCGATGATTTTGAAGACTACTGGGCTTCCAGTAGCCACCGTCAAACCAAGATAATATCCATCATGGCCGACGCACTGCAACAGTCGGCCGTGAAGGACACAAAAAATCAAGACGCCATTGACGACTTCTTTTCGAAGCTTCTAGGAAACAGTCGCATCCAAGAGCTTTGCAAGGATTCGCAGAAGGAGTTGCAACTGCTAGATGCTGCGTTTCTGCCCCTCTTTGACAGAATTGTCATGACCGATGCCGAGTCACCCACCTACCTTAGGGCTCTTCATTTGCGCTTACAGTACATGGCGACTTATGCCATCGAGAACCCCATCAACTACTTTTCCGTTCAATCGCTGCGATTGCAAACACCGTTCTTCCGCGAATTCTTATCTCTGGCTGATGCTGCCTTGCGGACTGCCAATCAAGAGCACAATAACCCAGCTTTTGGGTTATCCCTACAGTGTGATCTCGCATGGCAGCTTTCCAACGCGGCCTTGCTTTGTCGAGATCCTCTAACACGAGACGACGCGATACGGTTGTTAAGAAATTATCCTGGTCAGGATGGGCTATGGAGTACGACCTCGCTTTATCTATTGGCCTTGAGGAATCGCGATGTAGAGAGAATCAATGCACAAGAAGGTACGCCTGTAGAGCAGTGGTGGCGTCTACGCCGTCGTGAATTCGTTTTCGAGGAGTGCGGCAATCGCATTTTATTCCGGTTTTTGGATAAGAATCAGGAGACTGGCAGTTGGCAGGTGGTAGAGGAGGTGGCAGAAGTCCGACCAGAATCTGAAAGTGTGGAATGGGTACGCCAGCCGCTTTCCGGGTCTGGGGGACTACTTTTGCAAGAACTATACTCTGGTTGAGTTCTAACAAAGCTTACGCATGAACAGCTAATGAGGACTTTTGTTGATCTAGAACCTCAACAAATGCTCACTCTAGGAGCAGTAGTCCCATGATTGTCAAAGGCAATAAACGGGCGAGCGGAAGGTTTGTCTTTGTGCTGTCAGGGAATCGCCAACAAGATAAGCAACAAATCTGATTGCTACTATAGCCGTTAACAGTAATGAAATAAATATCAAGATGCCTTTACATTAGTCGGGTAGAGACTAATAAAGGCTAGCGTCGATGAGAAATCATGTACTTCCCAACTAGGAAATAAGAACAAATTGAGTTTGGAGTCGTATACCCCTCCATTTCTTATCCTACGAGGGATTACAACTCTTCTCTTGCTCCGCACCAGCCTTGATAGCCTGATGGATCCTTGTTTCCCCACGGGGAAATCGGGGTAAGTGTCGATAACCAGCCACTATATCGGTACCTGGCACGAACTATCCCCGAGGACCACTCCTGTTATCTTTGCCTCACAACTTTACTTCTACTTATGGCAAAGACCTATCTATCAACTCCTCTGATAGGCTCCTCCCCCGCGTGCAGAAACCGATAGCCATGATACCAAGCCCGTGATCTCAGCCTTTATTAACAATCATCGTTCCACCGGATGTCCAGGATAATTTCAAATTAGACTATCAATGAACCAGACCACTAGTATCATGGACAAGAAATCATCCAAAGACCTTGGTGCCACACCAAACCATCTCGACCGTATCCCTTCGGTCGAGAAGGGTTCCATCATTGACTTAGACGAAAGACGTCTTCGCGCTCAGGGGCACAAGTCAGAACTCGAACGATCCTTCTCCTGGCTGGGTGCTTTGTCCCTGGCTTACAGGTTTGTCCTCCCAAATCCTTTCTCAGATCTTCACAATCGCAGAAGAAGGATACTTACAATTCTTACTATAGTATATCCAACTCGTGGCTTACGTACGCCTCATCTTTCGGTCTAGTCCTCGTATACGGAGGCGGTGTAACCGCACTCTTCGCTGTCATTATCGCCGGCTTCGCACAATGGATTGTCTTCTTGGGTCTGGGTGAATTGTGCTCTGCCTTCCCATCTGAGGGTGGGCAGTACCACTTTGCTTACATCCTTGCTCCGCCGAAGACGAGGAACTTTGCTGCATATGTGACGGGCATGATCACCATCATCGCGTGGTGGATTGGTACATGCTCCGGTACTCTTTACGCGGCTATCTCGGCTTTTGGCTGTGCGGCTGCCTGGTTTCCCGACTTTGCGCAAGAGCGGTATCAGGTGTATCTTTGTTACATCGGTGTGATTATTCTGTCACGTAAGCCTTCCATTGCTTTATCAGCACTCGATCTAGTGCAGGGTCTGACGAACCGCAAATTACAGGCATACCTATCTACACCATCAAGCAAAAGTACCTCGACTACATGACCAAGTCTGCCACGGCTTTCTCTCTAATTGGCTTCGCCCTCACTGTTGCGCTCTCTCTCGGCATGGCAGACGGTGACTATGCCCCCGGCTCTATACTGGTTGATAACCGTGGAGTTAGCGGGTGGAATGCCGGAACTGGCTGGCTTCTCTCTATCGCCGCTGCTCTGTACTGCTATTCAGCCAATGGTGCGGTCGCCCATATCTCTGAGGAATTGCCTCACCCGGAACGCAAAGTTCCTCAAGTCTTGTGCGTCAAACCCCAGATAACGATTCAGCCTGGTGCTAACTGGCTTCTAGGAACATGGCTATGGTCATGGGTCTCGTGATCGTTGTTCCATGGACTATCGCAATTCTGTTCAGTATTGATGACATGGCGGCGGTCCAAACGTCCTTCTTGCCGAGCTTTGAGGTCTTCTACCAGGCCACCAAGAGTAAATCGGCCGCAACAGCTGTGCAAGCGTACTTGACGTTCCTTTACTACAGTAAGTCGCCCAGTGTTAGAATCTCATCCTCCCTTATCTAATTCGTCTTGTAGCATGCATTCCCAGCCAATGGGTCACTTGCAGTCGTATCACTTGGGCCTTCGCTCGTGACGTGAGTAGACTTTGCATCTCTTATTTAGCTACGAAGTCTAACATTAGTCACAGCGAGGACTTCCCTTTTCCCAGTATTGGCAGCATGTCGATACCAAGCGTGGTATTCCTTGGAGAACTACTTTGCTGTCCGCTGGCTTCTGTTTGGTCTACGGCCTACTCTACGTCGCAAGCACTGCAGCTTTCAACTCAATCATCAACGCGATGTGTCTCATGTTGAACCTGTCTTATGTCATCCCACAGGCAATTCTTCTCAAAGAAGGACGCGATAAGCTACCCAATCGCTATTTCAACCTTGGCAGGTTCGGTTATGCGGTCAACGTGTACTCGGTCATTTTCTTGATCGTCATTGGCGTTATCTTTTGTTTGCCCCAGACACATCCAACAACGATTAATTCGATGAACTAGTAAGAACCAGCCCAAGACTGAGAGGTTTGTATGACTGACTCATTCCTACAGTAATGCTCCTGTCATCGTTGGCTTATTTGCCCTTATTTGTTTGCTTTGGGTCGAACGGCGCAATAAGTTTCATGGACCTAAGATTGATTGGGATGTTCTCAATGAGTCGAACCAAGTGTCATGAGCGCACAGCCATGGGAGTCTACAGGTTGACACTTATTTATGTGTGGAGGACTATTTTTGTAGAAAGCATGGTTGCTTCGGTGTTCACAAGACATTTGATACATGCAGATGATACGTTGTTGTTGATATCATGCTCATTTAATCTAGACTCTGCTCATAACTTCAGAGAGCTCTAGAATCTCGCTCATCCGGCCTTCCACATCGCAACGATAGCATCAGGTACCAGCGGCTCCAACCAGGGTTGTGTACTTGAGAGAATTCAGCGTCGCTGCGTACTGATCTGCTGCAGGTGAGAGTGTGACGATGATTGTAGAGTTTCCTTTCCCAGTGCTTATAAAATGATCCCGAAGTACCATTGTCAAAGTCGATGATCGGAATGGTATCCTTGTTTCATTTCGAGACCAGGCTCTCATCACCTCTTTCAGTGCCAATAGATCACTGTTAATCTGCCGACCTTCTTGTCGTTCTTGTGGAGTCTGCTTCGTGTATGTCGGTCCAGACCCATGACCCTCAAAATACTCCGCGCCAGCAAGATCGACAAACACCATCTTTGCGCCAAGACAAGGTGTCTTGCTTGAAGCAAGAATCCCCTCGATCTTGTGTTCGGCTTCGGTAATCCGAGCCTCGTATTGAGCTTGTTCAGCCTCGACGGCATCTATGCGCTCTTGATCTACCTTGTAATCTGGATTAGGTATGTATCCACCTTCAGGCATTTGGATGATGCTCTTCATCGACTCTTCGATCTTTATGTCTGTCGCACGTTTGCCCACAGGCACAAGCTCAGACTGTCGGTCGAACAGGGCATGGCGTGCATCAACGAGCGGCTGGCTCACGACCTCTAGCTCAAGTACAGCGTGGGTTCTCGAACTTTGATCATGAACGCTCGATGAGCCCTGGGCGCGTTGACCAATGGCCTCCACAAGTTGTTGTCGAAACAATTCAAACTCCCAGCATGGCATCTGCACAATGGGACGGACCCGCACTTTTCCTTCCTCGAGTATCTCGGTCTCCCCACGAATATGGACCTTGCCGTCGGGGCCTTGGCGGATATGACATTGAGTCCGATGATTGAGAAGATCGAAGGCGGATTTCTTGCGCAATTCGAACAAACTAAAACCAAGGCCCAACTTTTGTTCTTTATTCTGATCGTTGAGAGAATTTAGCTCGTCAAAGAGCTGTTTCGCAGTGGCCAGACATAGCCCAAGCTCTTCGGTATTTTGGAAGTCGTACCCCATGATCGTGTGCGTCTTGCCGCTGCCGGAGTGGCCGTACGCAAAAAGGCTGCAGTTCTCGCCACGTAGCATCTTGGAAATGTTTTGCGCCACAACGGCCTCATACACCTGGTGGTTGTGATGCTCAGGGTGGAAGATGGAGTGGAATGCTGGCGAACTCGTCCAAGGGCGACTCTCGGCTGGAGACGGACGGTTTATGGTCACAGAGAGTAGGTTGCTGGAATTTGTTAATGTTTTGCGATTGATCTCCCCGACCTCAGCTTCTGACTGCTCGAGCGGTCGCCATCGGGCAAAGACACTGATAGGACCCATTTCGAGAGAAGGAAGCGCCGGATATGTCTAGGGAAGTTTAACAGTGATGAGGGAGCATAGTTATCCCTTCCAGTAAGGGGAAGTAGTCTTTAAATAGATACCGAAAATCGGCTGCCTGCAGGCAGAAGAATTCTTGAATCAAATTTCCCCTTCGTTATTGCTTCTACCACGGGCCTCAGACCTCAAGCGACTCCACAAAGCTGAAAGGTGCACCTCTAATTGGCTCGCTGGACGCCAATGCAAGCGCCGTGAAACTTCTTACCGCTTTTGGAAGGTTACAATACGAAGGCTACTCCGCTAGTACAGGGTAGTAGGTATCCCTTCAGTGACAAGACATCATGTACATAGAGCCGAGTGGGACGGCGACCACTTCAAAGCTGTGCAATACTTTCCTGCTCAACATAAGAGAACTTACAAGATAAACCCAGGGGTTTAAGTAGTTGCATACATACATAGACTCCCAACTGGCATTGTCCCTCTTACAGATTAATGCGCGTCATTTATGCCACAGGTTTCTGACGATTAAAGGTGTCGTAAAATTTAGAAACCAGAGAAACGATTTTTTCTAGGCAGCCGAGTAGCGATAATTATAGACAAGACTATTAGTGGGGAATGAGGCCTAGGAGATACTCGTGTTTATTCTGGTACGGGTTAGAAAAGCTTATATTATTACAGTCGAGGATAAATTATCCCTAATAAAAGCCAGTTGCTTTATCACGCGTTGGAGGTGAAACTGGTTATTTCCAGGCGTCAGAATCAAAGACTAACCAGAGCTCTTCTTACCAGATCTATAAAGATTAAAGATGAGCTGAAGCAAAAGAGGCCTAGCAAGAAGAGGCCTAGCTACACATTTTCACACATATCTATGTCTATCTATATAACCTTGATATCAGCCCTTTGTAGTAGAACTGAATTATTTTAAACTTAAGCCCAGCTGGTTTCCGTCAAACGCACTGTCAGATCGTGCACATGGTGATCCCCAACATTCTGTGGTAGATTAGTAATGTTAAAAGCTAGGGAAAAACCCACATACCTTACTACTCGACCTTGACGTGGCACTATCCTTAAGACCCTGGCTGCTTCCGTCCCCTCCCTCTCGAGAAGCCAACCAACCAGATGTTAGTGAATTAATTTTGAGACTTGGTCCTACTATCGATTTGGCCTGCAAGGCAAGTACCCTTTGATCACTGCATGAAACGGTCGGGATGGAAGCAGCCGGGGTCTGAAGGAGATAGCTGAAGTAACATATTACCTAACCTCAAATTATCTAGTTTTACATTTACGGCCCGATAAAATAGAATGGCAATATGCGGACCAGTCTTAGCTGACAAATTGAGCACGTCAGGTACTGCTTGAGTTTTGGTATAAAGAGCGACTGTTATCCAGCTTAAGTATCCTCCCCTTACCATCATCATCATCATCCACCTCAATCAGAACTATCTTTTCCCCCGTACTTGCATATCTCAAAATGTCCTCCCCCAAGCTTATTGTCGTCCTTGGAGCCACTGGCAATCAGGGTGGCTCCGTCGTCAATACGTTCATCTCTGCGGCAGGCTGGAAAGTACGCGCTATCACCCGCAATCCCTCAAGCACCAAGGCTCAGGCCCTTGCATCTCGAGGTGTCGAGGTCGTGCAGGCCGATACTGACAAGCCTGCTTCCCTCGAGAAGGCGTTCGAAGGTGCCAATGCCATCTTTGCTGTGAGCGACTTCTGGGGCACCTACTTCAACCCTGAGAATAGCGACAAGGCCAAGCCTGGTCAAGCCCTCAACGAGTGGGTTCACGAACATGAGATACGTCAGCTCAAAAATGCTATCGATGCTGCCGCAAAAGTCTCAACTCTAGAGCGCTTCATAATTTCAGCCCTCTCTAATGCGACTAAGTGGTCTAATGGCAAGTATAAGCATGTGTACCATTTTGATGGAAAGGCCAAGTCGGTTGAGTATACTCAAGAGGCCCATCCTGACCTGTGGACACGAACGAGTGTCTTTCAGGCTGGCCTCTTCCTTAGTAATTGGAGCACATCTCCGCTCAACTTCCCCAAGAAGGTAATATTCATAGATCCTTCTTATACTATACAGTTAACTAATAGTCTACTTAGAATGCCGACGGGGTTGTCGAGTTTATTGGAGCTCTCGCAGAAGATAACAAGATCCCCCTAATTGCTGCCGAAGAGGATACTGGTCCCCTTGTCAAGGCCCTGGTCGAGCAGCCTGCGGGTGTAAACCTGATTGGTTATCGAGCATACATTTCGCCTCGTGAGCTTGTCGCGGAGTTTACAAAGGCTACGGGGCTCGAAGCTAAGGTTGTCTTCTCAAAGGGCCAGTTCCCCCCGGGCACTCCTAAAGAGCTGGCTATTGAGATCGAAGAAAACTTCGATTATTACAACGAGTTTGGCTACGAGGGTAGGGCCGATCCCACTATCGTCCATCCTCATGATGTAAGTTCATCTTTTCAATGAGTACCACAGACAATGACTTACGCCTATATACAGCTAAAAAATCCTCCTGTTCTTCCATCTGTAGAGGATTACTTTAAGAAACAGGACTGGGCAACTATCCTAGGCGCTTGAGATTTGGCGAAGGAGGTTTCTTAGAAGGCTAGAATACGAGGATCGGCTGTAAAAAGCACTGCATAAATTGAAACTGTGTCATTAAATTTCTGGGGACGAGGTTGAAGTAAGAGTTGAACGCGTACCGAGTCCGAGCGAGTCTCTCAATGGCAGCAGGTCAACCGAGATTGGCCGATCAGAACTCTCTCTATGTGGTCGGAAACAAGTGACTCTAAGATCTTCGCCATTCAATAGACGGTGAAGGTCCAACAATTTTGCACACTTTGGCCCCATTAAAAACCCCTTCAAGTCCCGATGCTTCGCTTTTTGTCAGTAGTGTCTTTTTTTACAAATCCGAAATCTAAGGCAAGGGTTCACCCGAGTAAAATGGCTACTTTGAATGATATACACGTATATCGTGAGCCACACGTGTCTTGGTAAACTCGTGGAGCTGCACTGTGTCCTCACGTACTACTCCACCTAGGTATGCTGTGGACCTATTATCACTTCCTTGACCGTCCTCCAAAATCTTCCCAGTCAGTATGGCAAACTCTGGAGCATACCTAGCAATACCGAGCCTGTGGCTTTGTGGCGTGCTATGCCAGGCAGATTGCCAGCGCTCCAAGGCACGAAGCGTCGTCGACAGGACAGACTGAAATGGTAAAATGGTCCTGAGATTGAAGATTACCGGCTGCAAAGCTGAAAACACGTTATTATCAAGTTGTAGATAAAGTCCTTGCGTCAGTTGTAAAGACCTACCCAAGATTATCATATTCAAATGATCGGCGCTTAGTCCAATCTGGCACTTGCTTCTCCTGTCTTCCCCGTTATCATCTATGAGGTCGGTGACCACTTGATGTAGATGAAAGTGCTTCCATGGTGTGGTCACTCTCCGCCACTTCTCCCTGAATGCAGCCTCCGTCTGCGTATTCCATAGCTCCTCGCTGCAGGGAAGGTCGCTTGTCATCTCCGACAGCATCATTGAAGGAGGCAGGTTATAAAATAATGGGGGTAGCGCGTCGGCAAGAAATAGCCAAGTAGCGAGCCTAATGCGCAGTTCAGTTTGTATGAAAAGTTCCCAGGATGTCCAGACGGTGAAAGATCCAAGCTTCGGCACTGTGAAAAAAAGCCTTTGCAGAGATAGGGTCTGCTTCCACGGCGTCTTCGGGGAGAGAAAATGCAGCGCCTGATAAAGCAACAGCCAATAGCAATGGCAGGGCGGCCTTTTCGAGGTCGAATGTAGGCCAATGTAATATCGGCCAGTTGGAATGCCATCGACGGAAAAACAGGCCTACAAGGGTCCAAAAACTCTGGGCTGACAAAATTGTGCTACAAGTGGCATCAGAAAAGGCCAGTCTCTGACTGCTTGAGGAGTTAATCGCGCAAAATTCCCTTAGTTCTGTCGCTAACTGATTCAGTCTGAGCTCTAGCTTGCTAGTCGGGTGTTGATTTGGAAGCGGCGCAAAGCTTGTGCAATTTGAGTCATCGAGTAACAGGTCTCGAAGGGGGTCCTCAAAGCCCCAAAATGGGATACCCGTATCCGGGCACGAATCCTCCAAGATTTGAAGACTATGAGACGCGCATGCGTACTGCTCCAGATCATAATGTATTTTGCGGTTCAAGCATGGCTCTTCTGACGCAAAGACCGCAGTTGCAGATGGTGATTTCGGATCTGTCATTGCTAGCAATAACGACTTGTTGTTATGATTGGTTGCAGGTAGAGACGATGCACTCCCTCAACGATTGTACAAGGTAGCCCGTCCTGCAGACACCGCATGCACGGCCTTTGCATGCTACAGGCAGTCTTTTGTCTAGAGTAGCGATCGCAAGCGTGTGGCCTCCTCCCGCGCTTTGCTTTGTGTAGTGGTTCATGGCTAGCTCTGTTGGAGCATGACTGCGCATGCCGCCGAGCGACATCACTTCTAGCAAAATCCTTACCACAAAATGGGCAAGGATATTTTAAACCAGTATGAGTAGCCTCATGCCGACGCAGATGACATTGGCGTGCAAATGAGCGGTTGCAGAAAGCACAAGTGGCGGATGCTGTGTCCGTGGCCGCGTCTTGGGTGGCTGGTTTGCGGTTTGGCATCGACATTGACATAACCGGTACAGGGTTGAGTGATGAATACAAGATCTGTTGAGATGGGTGGTGGGCTTTTCCCGATATGATGTGTGTTGTATTTTTCTCTAGCTTATGCTATTACTAATAAGGGACTATAACGCTTGTGAAAACGCATTAGGTGGGGTTTTGCCGATATAGATCCACTATGTTGAGTTTATGTGGGATTTCCCTGGCTTGCTATTTTTCCGCTTTATTATGCGGGGGCTGATAGATTGGTAGGATTTGTATTCCCAGCTAGAAGGCAGTGTACGTGCCTACTCCTCAAACAGCTCGTCAATTAGAAGAAGTTGGCTGGAGATTAATTCGGGATCCGTAATACCTTGAAATTTAAGTTCGGCATGGACGCCTGCCAAAATTTTGTTAAATCCCAAGAAACGATGGACCGGGACGAGTGCATCGACTTGAATATTTTGAGCCCACTGAGACCATTTTGACAGCTCACAGGGGATGGGCTCCTGCAGCTGGTGAGACGTAGTGATCTAAGGTACTTGAATATTAACAGGAGTAGGTCATAGAGAGAAACGTTACCGGAGTAGCCTACCATGATCCGTCTTAGCTGCATCAACAACTTCAAACCGACGGTGCTTTGGAACTGGGCTGGTCCACGCATTTCGATACACTTGGTTGCTACAATGACATATTGACTAGATGCCTTCATCGAGGTCATATCCGCAGAAACAATAGTCTAGAACAATCAGTCACTGTCATTCGCATTGACATGCGATCGGGGTCCCACCTCGAAGGTTCCCATGATCAGTACTGCTCCAAGCGTCTCATTAGATATCCTTGCGACTAGGTCTTAAAGCGCGAGTTTAGTTGACGAATAGCGCTATTGTACAGCCGAAATGCTTCAACCCGCCATACCGAAACGTTGCCAGCGTTGGAGAGAGCAGCAAACCCCGCAGCTGCTACAGTAGTGCCGAGGAGGCCAAAGGCAGACTCTTGGTTGAGATTGAGACCCGGGAGATACTTGTAACTATTTCGGTATGAGTTAGAGCTGCTTATATCATTAAAATAAAAAATTAAACTGTTGCATAAAAAAGCCGGTTGCTCTGTCACGCATTAGAGGCGATACTGGCCGTTTTCAGGCATCGGAATCGGAGGCAGGCCAGCAAATTAGTGCAACAAGGTGGAAAGTTATGCGGCTAAACAAGTGCCCCGCGCCAAATACAAGAGCTATTTCAGTCTCACAAGGAGTAATTTATAGAGAATTGTATCTGGTTTAACAGTAAAGCGGCTTGTAATTTCTCGGAATAGGATGGATAGCCTCTGGCTTCATAAAGGCTGTCAGGCGATTGCTTTTTTAGGCAGGAAATCAAAATCAGGCTTTTAGTTTCACAGCCTGGCCTGCTTGGTAAGACAGCCTTGTGCATGCACCAACCACAGATTTCAACGAGGGATTACCACCCAAAATGATCAGCCCCGCCACTTTTCTATTTCCTCTCAGCTACATCATCATCAATCTTGTTTACCGTCATATCTCTCAACCACCTGTCACGGGCCTCTTATCCTGCATCTACGAGATAGAAGGTCTTTAAATCATATCTTTTATAATTCTAGCCTTGCAGACAAGTCGACGGGTCTGCATCGGCATCTATGCTTGTCGCTAATCCTTCCGGGCGCGACCGGTCCGCCCCGGATCTCGAGACGATTCACGAGTACTCCAAACACTCTCATATCACCCAAGACAGCGTCTCCAAGATGAAGAAGATGTGCAAACTGTCTATCAAACATGCCTGTAACACTTGCGCGATCGGAACAGCTCACGCAACTTTCACGTCGAACAGTCACGCGTGCTGGGCGCCAGAACCGCCAGCCACGGGCTCGAGCTTCGAATGGCTCTGTATCGAAGTCATCGCTCTCGATGTTCTCCTACAAACTGTCTACGCGTTATTGGACGATCAATGGGCGTATTTTTCTACACCAGCTAGCTTTCCTTCTCAGTATTCTGGCTGGTTAAATGGGTACCTAAAGACGCATTATGTTCATGGCCTGAATCATCTCAATCTCAACAACCCCAAGGTTGTCGCTAGACAAGACCATGCCAACTCCTCGTACTTAACCAGTTCGATTCAGTTGGGACACGCAAATGCACAGGATAACTGTCCACCCAGAGTCCAAGTTACGGATACTGAGCAGGCACTCCAGCTTCATGTTAGAGCAGACACGGGTCATCTATGCATAGTCCTGGATATGCATGGCAGCCCGCCGTTGCGAATCCCTTTGTCCCATTACTGTGGAACTCGTTCGGATCTGTTATGGAGAAAGAAGGAACAGACACATGTTCAACGCAAATGTCGATGGAATGAATGTCCTGACTGCCGAAGTGAAAGGGCTGTTGATTTGAAAGACGAACAAGGAGGCTTAAGTCAGATTCTTAGCTTGGATACAGCTGGGCCTCAAGAACATAAGACTTCCGACTTAGTGAAGGATATCCGACTGGACAGGAATTACTCAGTCCAGTTTGAAATGCTCAAACAGTCTAATGGGAACGATGCCGACTTCATATCCATACAACAGGGCGAGGGCTCGGAAGCAAAACGGCCAGAGCAGAAAAGAAACACCCATCAACAACATGACCATTCTAATGGATACTCTGTGCGCGGAGGGAAGAGATCAATAGGCTCGGCAGACTTCCAGGACAATGATGACCTGAACGGTTCAGACAAGGGCGGTGGTGATGATGAGGGGCCCAAGGCCTCTGGTAAGAAGCGCGTCAAATTCGTTGAGAAGTCGAGATTCGCCTGTCCGTTCTTTAAACACGATCCCGATAGATACAAGGTCAAACGGTCCTGTTGCGGGCCAGGATGGGTCAACGCTCAACGAGTCAAGTGAATAATCCCTACACTACCGAACTATTCCTCAAATGCTAACGAAATCACTTTCTAGGGAACACATATTTAGAAGTCACGCGGCACCAGAATACGAATGCCCCCGATGCCATACAGGTTTAAAGAATGGTTCTGCATTCAACGATCATATTCGCGAAGGCCTCTGCGATCCTCGAGGCCGAGAAAATCTTGCTAGAGCGAGTCAAGAGGCAATAAGGCTTCTTAGATCAAGATCAAACAAGACAAAAAAGTCTTTGACTGAAGAGGAAAAATGGTGCAACATGTACAAGATCCTTTTCCCAAACGACGCACCAGTCCCCAGCCCTTGTGAGTTCTCTATCGATGATTCAGTGATTGGAAAACTGATCTTTCGATTATTTTAGACTACGATGGAAGGGTGCCTGAAAGTACAAACCGCTTTGAGCGGTCTGTGATCGCCAATTTTGAAGTGGATGTTCGCAAACGACTCATCGAGGAGCTTTGTTTATCGCCGAATGTGGTAGAAAGAATCACTCGAGTGGTTTTCGATGCTTTGATAAGTTCCTTTTCAACAAGCGAACGGACTGAGAGACTGTCAAACGATGCACGGCCACCAATAGGTAGATTTCTAAGTAGTACCGATATACAACAGCTGGAGAACGAGGTGCAACGCTCGCCGGTAGAGAACGTGCAAACCACGCTTCCTGGTGGCATGGCAAATTTGGAGACGCGACAGGATGCTGAAACGGAAGACATATCCTCGAATCCACAACCTGGTCTGACGCCGTACGAGACCTGGATTGACAGTGGAATAGAGTTTGAGCAAATACGGCCCTCTGCACACACAGACTCATGGCCATCAAATTGCTCGGAGTACACCTCACAGCCTCCATCTGCAATTCACGACTTTCGGGTTCCTCTCTGGACCACAAATGACTGTACTGAGTCAAACAACCTTGAGCCTGTCGTTTTGGGCTCTGGAGATTCGACGTATGGATCTGTTCCATCAGAATCTCTTGATAGGCATAGTCTCGATGATCTCAAGTATTGGACAATGGAGGGGCCGATAACATTCTTGGAATAGCTTAAGCCGACAATGATGGATTGACTTGGAATACGTGGAACCAGGGTTTAGATGACTTATAATCATGGGTCTTTGGTCTGACTATTGTGCTCAAGCAGCTGCATAAACGACCTCGAAGATTGACATGACTGTGAAATCATTTGGTATTCGGAGTGTTTGTGGAAGACTATGTAGAAGGATAAGCGCCGGGCTAAAGCAGATGATAACGAATACATTGTTTTTGTTTTGAATAGGAAGATTGTACTGACAGCCTGCAACGGAACTGATTAAAGTTCTGTGAGAATATATTGCCGAGCTGCGCAGTTTATAGTTATATTAAATGTATTCCGAATTCAGGGACGTAGTATATTTACTAAAGACTACTTTCTTAAAGTAATAACGCAGGGTATTCTTATCCAAGTAGTAAGTTAATATTTTAAAAGGTTCTTATATATAGTTTATTAAATATTATAAATACTATGCAATTCAGCACTACTATAGTAAGAATATATATAAAATATCTTGCGAGCTTTTAAATATAAACGATCTAAAGATCTTTAAGAAAACAACGCTCAGGAGTCTAAATCTCTCACTATAACAGCTTGAAGTAGGCTTTCTATAGCATAGAAATGTTGTCAAGACTATATATAAAATAACAGCCAATATAATCGATGTGGTAATAGTAATGACATGACAAGCCCCCTCGCTCGGGAATATATATATAGGGCAAACTATTCCGCACAAGTTCACATAATTGTATTTCCACCCTGTTCCCTTCACACGCTAACCGTCGGCTTGATAGCCGAAGCGGCCAAACCATTCCTTCCATTCCTTCTCGAGGAAGTCATGATGTTCCTGCCAAGCAGTGGCCTTCTCACCACCACCCACATATATACAGTCATTTGGATGTGACGCATCAACCGCGTTCCCATCACTGGCAGGTGTTGGAACCTGTAGCGGCTGCACCGTTTCTTGATCGCCTAGTAATGTGAAAGAGTTTGGTTCGCCATGATCAGCAGGTACCCTAGGTATGACCTGGCTGCCTGGCAAAGGGCCAGTTCTACTGACGACATCATAGAAAACTGGCAGAAGTTCAAGAAAATAGTTGGCAGTCTCAGATGCAACCTCTGCACTCAAGTCGTTCTTGTTGGCGAAAGCAACTGCAAGATCATTGTGGAACTGCGTCGTGGGGCGCTGAGCGACTGCGAGGAGCTGGGCGACGCTCGGAATGTATGGCGCCGGAGTATCGAGGATACCAGGATTGGCACACTGGAACATCTTGGTGCAAACCTCACCATTCGTTTCTGCTCTTCCCTTCCGAATGCGGAGGATGTCGTTGATCATCTCGCTCGAACGATGCAAGGGGTTTTGGCATAGCCCAAGGCATTTGCACTCATGCTTCTCCCTCAAATGCTTCCTGTGGTAGAGTTAGCTCTCAATATTGTCTGGGAGACAGTGTGGTAATACCGAAAGTGATTCAAGCCTACTTCCCCTGTGCGACACGACTTAGGGCTGTCGGGGAAAGTTGAAAGGGGATGGAGAATAATACACGCGAGGCGATTGAAGTCACTGGCTTCGGGATTTTCAGTCATTGCGGTAGGTTGGCGCGGTGGTTATGGGATATTCAGTGTTCAATTGGGGATTTTATTGAGACTGTTCGTAGTGTAGAGAGATTGGCGGGCATTATTGGTACAGCAGGGGAAACAAGGCGAGGAGACAATGGTGCATGCTGTAAGCAACAGCTACAATGCCTTCTCCCTGAGCCTCCATATGCAGACTCGACCAGTAGGAGTGGGGAGAGTTGGTGCAGTGCGTTGGGCTCGAACACGTTCGATGGCAGATCATCGTTTCGGACAATCGTTGGGGATACGTAAATAGTTCTCGCAGTCGTCATTTACTCAATCCCAGCGCCCTTTGCCCAATAGACAAACATTTCTACCCATCCATTATTCAATTTCTTGGTCACGTATTCTCGGTCTGGGTTGAAAATGACGGTATCGTACAGCAAGGCCGCTCGTTGGGCTTTTAGCTACCCCTCACGGTCAGCTTGTGGTTCGCATGGACGCCTACCAGCCAGCCTATCACATCGGGCTGAGGCTGAACAAAATATCCATCTCGACATTTTTCGACTCTTCTGTCTAGATGGACGTTTTCGCTGGTTTCTGTCCATTTGGACGTTGGGGGAGAGGACGTATGGCAGACCCGTGTGCTTTGTACCGTCAGCAGGCTGCGATCATTGTTAGCTAGATCATCTTGTCGTGAAATCGGCAGAAGCAGTCAAAATAATCCACGAGAAGGATTCCGAAGAGGTGTATTCGAGTATTCGAATAACAAAGAAGCGATACATTGAAGTACCTATTCGCAGCCGCGTACATATTGCCTTTTGAGGAAGCCACAAGACTGCGCTGCATTTACGCGCAAGAACAAAGGAACGAATAAAAACAAAGTAGGAGCGACAATCGCATGGTTTTCTTTCATCTCCCGTTGGTAGTGAGCAATCCGCTAACACCGGGAAACAATAGAAATGACGACCGGTACGACAGAAGAGGTCGCCGACGTGACCATGCTACAGCAATATCTGTTTCATGGCGGTCAATCGAGTGCCCAAGGCCGCTTAGCCTTGGGCAAGACGGCTCCGACGGTGAAAGAGAAGAGAAAAGAAATGGGCAAGCGCTTGAAGGCTCTGGCCCCAGATACAGCGACCACTAAGCTAGAAATTGGAGAGGACAAGATGATGAAGGAGCTGGAAGATCTGTAGCAGCGCGATGAGAGTAGCATCGGCATATCCATCGCATCATTGTCGAGCTTCAAATGTGAAGACTAGTATATAGATTCGGTGGGGATCGCAGGAGACGTTCGGCATGCATGGAGGGCATTCGGTGGTATAGAGGAGTCAGAGAGAAGGAGGAGCAAAAGAGAGCGTTAATTGAAAATAATCTAGGCTTTGCTTTGTGTTAAAAAGCAGAATACCGTTACTCTTCAAGCCCCCATATCCCACAAGATCACTGGCGAAAGCTAACCACATCGCATTTGCGTTGAACGCATTTGCGTCGAGCTGTCAAGCTGCCAACCCACCCTTGGTCCCAGTACCTAACTGGGAATCTGAATGTGTTCTGAGATCTGATTGGTAGGGGTGAGATGTTAAGGCAAGGGTGTCTTTGGTTTGCAATTATGGAGTACTTAGCCTGATTTTCTCGCAGGAGAGAAGGAAATTCCCAGGGTGCTTTCAGCATCCTTCCAGTTGATTCCAGCTGCCCTTAGGCATTACCAAGGCCACGGCTTGACCGTTTGACTCAGTGGTCAATGCGCCGAGTCAGCCTTTTATTGCGTAACACAAGGTGGGAGAATAGCAGGTAGCTTTTATATGATAGCAAGCTTACTACGCTAAGGACGCAATACCTGATTGGCTCGCTAAGGTAAATGGGACAGCCTGTTATGGGAAGTGATAATGATTACTAGCTTAGCATTAGATTGTAACGTGAGAACGGAATTGATGAATTAAATTGAGTATTTCATGTAGAAAAGTCTATCAATGCCCAGTTGATACTACTGCTGTTATCCCCAAACTCCTGTGTTCCAGCCAGAAACTCACTTAGCCACGCCGTCTCATCGATGGGAGAGTTGAACAAGGTCAGGCCTGGAAAATCCCACTCAAAGACAAACTGCTCTGGTACGAACGTCTCTAGTTCATCAGCAGGCGATGGAACTTCTTCATAACCCTCGGAGTCTCGCTCGAGCCACCGCTTGTATTTCTGGATGCTCAACTTCAGGAGCTGGAGGTATAGAGCACTCGTGTTTGATCGAATATCATCTTTCAGTCCCCCGGTGGCGACTTTCTCTAGTTCATGTAGTAAAATGTTTGCTTTGTCCACGAGCTTATGACTGATATCTTGGGATTGTCGATCGTGCTCATCAGCTAATAACGCAGACAACTTGAGGAGAAGTAAACAGCAGAAAGTGTTCTTGGCCCAGACAAAGTCCATCGCGTAGCGTAGACTGTTAAGATATACCCGCGGCTCCTTGATAATGATGTCAAGATGCTGTATCAGCGAGTCTTTGGCCATCAACAAGATGCTCCTCTCTGTTGGTGACATAACGTTCACATTTTCGACTCCAGAAGCACGTACCGCCCGGCAAAGAGCCATGTTGTCCGCCCAGCATCGTTGCACCGACAGGTTTGGGGCAAACCAGGGCATGTCTTGGTGGTGCTTTTCAGAAATGCGTATCCAATCATTGAACCAAACATCGATGTCAAGTTTAGCGTCTCTCACCAGGTTCATAATTTCTCCATCATCGAGACCAGCGCCTTGAGGTAGGGAAGCGTATATTTTAGCTCGGAGAACATTGAGCTCTACTTGGGCGAAGAGATAGTGATCCATGCCGGTAGAGAGTGGGCTTTGCAGCAGGATCCTGCACCTACGTGAGGCACCCCGGAATTTGAACGTCGGCATGCCGCCAGCATCCACATGTAGAATGTAACTCATGACTAGCAGGTGTAGCCAAACTCGAGCTTTACGCATCAACATAGAATCTTGCTCGGGGGCAGTTTCATTGCCGTTGCCAGGCTGTGCTTCTCTCAGAACAGATTGGGTGGTGAGTGTATCATAGGCTTCAGGAAATCCGAGGTCTAATGCCATGCGGGTAGCAATTGATATCAAGAGTGCTCTTTCACGCGCATAGCAGGCTTGAACAAGTAGTGCTTGCACAGTTTCCAGGCTTCCCATTAATGGGTTGGCGATGGCGGCATTGAGCATGCGCTGAGTTCTGAGTGCGAGTGCCCGCCACCTCGACCTGGTTCCATTAAGCACACGACATCCTATCGAACAGATGGTAGTGAACAGTAAGTCACTCCTGCTTCGAACATCTTGTATCGAATCGAATCGTGCATCGAACACTGGAACATAACGGTCGCAACCGGAGAAGAAGGCGCTGAAATACAGTCCTGATTCGCGGTCGTCGAGGTCGTCAGCGCTCCAGAGGTTGGCTGTAGCGGGTGTTTCAGTCTCGAAAGAGGACCTCGGTCGTTTCTGTGACCTTATGGAAGAGACGGCATTTACAGGAGAGCTGGTGCTAATAGATGCCGCCAATTGAGGTGAGACCATGGGCAACTGCGTGTTACCAACTTCGATTGGATTACCTATGTTGCTGAAGGTTGTAGTGAATTGTAGCGGCCTTTCAGCTCCGGGTAGATAACCCGTGGATGGCAAATCATCTGTTCGGCGTGATCTGAGAACCTCAATCTCCTTTTCGAGAGCTTCGATCTTCCTGAACAAGAATTAGCCGTATTATCATCTGTAATACAATTGACAACAAACAGTTCATGAGCGTCTTTGGGCTTCTCGACGAAAGCACATGGCTTCTGGAGCTGCCGACATCTTAGAAGATGATGATTAGTACTAAGTTGTAAATTTGGCGTGGGTGCATACCGAGAGCATGGTCGTAATCCGTCACATTTGACCTACCGAAATGATCAACGCAATCTCCTCAATGAAGAAGATCATCGCATACCTTGCTTTGTCGACAAGAGCCGCATGATTTCTACGTGACGATCACCTGGTTAGCCAACCTAAGTCTAACCATTCATAGGAATCGGAACGGCCAAATACTGGTATCCTCTTCTTACGCATACGTGGCGATAAATTGTCTTGCAATGGCCTTTTTACCAGGCCTTCTCGAGGCTTCGGGGTTGTGTTCATTTCAATTCCAAGCCATCTTGGTATTGCACTTATGTCACGAGCGCGCGAATCATATTTGCGGGGATGGACGAACTCGTCGCTTCATGCCTGAGGCAGAAATCGTTTTACGGTATCCCATAGGGTGAACCAAGACTGGTGGGGCTTGGACTTCGGGGTATCTGATGCCGATCCTTGATTTAGCTACCTCGGCTGTATCCTTGATCTCATGGCAGAAATGTTAAGCTAGGTTAGAACTCAAGTGGCACTGCCACAAGTTACTAAAGACGTGATTGGAAATGATAAAAAGCAGAAGAATTAATAACTTATTCTAGATCTAACGCGTACTTGAAAAAGAAGGAAGCCACTCTCTTTAGGGATGGACCCTTGTATGTTAAACCCCTTGAGCTTGGTTACCCGGTACCCGATTATGTAACTAGCGCTGGTGGACTTGACCAGCTTTCTCCGACCAACCGGGTGAGGAATGTTAGGTCACGCGTCATGTAGGGATCGGACTCCAAATACATTTCTCCGATACTCTCACCGGAGAAAGACATTGAAGACCGATAGATGCATAGCATCTGAACAAATCATTCGCAGATGAGGTGATATTCAGAGTTCAATTACCCCACGTACGTGCTACCATACAGATTTATAAAAAGCCAAAAGCCCATGTGAGAGATCATCATGTCGAAATCCCAAGTCTCAAAGCACATACAGTTCAGTCTTGAGCTAAAACCTTGACTACTGCATCAACATGCCTCAACGCGAGCGTATCCCTTCATCATGGGCCCTTGCATCCACCACCAACGAGGATAACACAAAGCCATCAATTCATCTACGATGCAATGATGCCACTCTCCCATTTGAGTTTTCTTTTGAAGCTGTTCATCCGAATGTCTTCAGAACTACGTTCACATCTCCCGCACATCCCACGCCACCTCATCCCAGTGTTCCTCGCGCTGAGACAAAGCTGGACGGTGCTCAGCCCGCAGTGACATCCACTGAAAAGAGTACCAAGATCCAAATCGGGGATGTCGTCACTAATATTGACTACAGTGGAGAAACACCCCTTCTCTCTGTAGGTTTCGATGGACAGTCGCCAATTCTGGAAGACCTTCCCAACAGATCTTATGCTGTCAACGGGGATGGTGTCGCGCATTACACCAAGTACAACCGGAACACGTTTCACGTTGGACTGGGAGAAAAGGCCGCGCCGATGGACCTCTCTGGCCGCCGCTTTCAGCTGTCAGCAACGGACAGCTTTGGTTATGACGTCCACCGAACAGATCCTCTCTATAAGAATATTCCACTCTTGATCAATGCCACTCCTCAAGGATGTGTTGCCATGTTCTCCACAAGCCATACAAGAGGCGAGTACTCTATCGGCTCCGAGATGGATGGAATGTGGGGATTCTACAAAGTCTACCGCCAGGACTTTGGTGGTTTGGAGGAGTACATTATCACCGGGAAGACCCTCAAGGATATTGTACAAACCTACGCTGATCTGGCGGGCTACCCATTGCTTGTGCCTCGTTGGGCCTTTGGGTATCTTTCTGGAGGTATGAAGTACTCGATGCTTGACAGTCCGCCTGCAGGCCAAGCCCTGTTAGATTTAGCGCACAAGATGAAAAAACACGACATCCCTTGCTCAGCCTACCAAATGTCGTCTGGATACACTGTGGCCGAAAATCCTCCAAAGAATCGACACGTCTTCACTTGGAACCGACACCGTTTCCCCGATCCCGAAGATTGGATCAAAGAGTTTAACAAGCTCGGCATGCGCACCATAGCCAACGTCAAGCCATATCTTACGGCTAGTCATCCCGAGTATCAGAAGCTCAAGGAGGCCGGGGGTCTGTTTCTTGATCCCCACACAGGCAAACCAGCTGTGACAAAGCTCTGGAGCGCCGGAGGTGGCGAGAGAGCTGACGGCGGTCATATTGACTTTACTTCTGCCGCCGGCTACAACTGGTGGTACAACGGCATCAAAAAGCTCGCCGAAGAAGGAATTGATTGCATGTGGAACGACAACAACGAGTATACCATTCCGGATGATGAATGGGAATGTGCTCTTGATGTTGGTGAACCTCTTCAGATTTCGCAAGGTCTTGAGAAACGCCCCCAGGTTGGCTTCTGGGGCCGCAGCCTACACACAGAACTCAACGGAAAAGCATCACATGATGCCCTTCTAGCTGTCAACCCAGATGTTCGACCTTTTGTGCTCACGCGTAGTGCTACGACCGGCACTCTTCGATATGCTTGTAGCTCATGGAGTGGTGACAATACGACGAGCTGGGACAGTATGAGAGGTTCGACTGCATTATCTCTTACCGCTGGTATCTGTCTGATGCAATGCTACGGACACGATATTGGTGGCTTCGAAGGCCCACAACCCACTCCAGAGCTTTTGTTGCGATGGGTTCAGTTGGGTATCTACTCACCTCGCTTTGCCATCAACTGTTTCAAAACGGGTGATGACAACACGGTCGGTGATGTGATTGAACCATGGATGCATCCGTCTATCACCCACCTGGTTCGCAAGACTATCAAGCGACGCTATGCCTTGATCCCATACATCTATTCTCTTGCTCTTGAAAGTCATCAGAGCGCCCTACCGCCGCAGCGCTGGATAGGCTGGGGATACGAGTCAGACCCCGAGGTTTGGAAGCTACTTGATGGAGAGACACAATACTGGTTGGGTGACTCTATGCTTGTTGGAGGTGTGTTCGAGCCGGGAGCCAGCAAAGTCAAGTTTTACCTGCCAAAGGCATCGGATGATGACGAAGGTTACCTGAACCTCAATGCACCATATCAATACCTCGAAGCCGGACAGTGGGCGTATATTGACGTCGAATGGCATGGTGCCGGTATTCCAGTCCTAGGCAAAGTTGGGTCGGCGATACCTGTAGGTCGAGATGTCCAGGTCCTCTCGCCAGGAGAGAAAGAAAACGTCGCCAACCTGCCACTTGATGACTACAGAGCCATCGAGATCTTTCCTCCCAAGAAGGCATCAAAGAATGGGAAGTGGCATGAGACAACATGGTACGAAGATGATGGGACGTCAGTTGCAACCAAGAATAAGATCTCTTCATACACCTTTGCGTTTACTGCGACGGAGTCTGAGATCCAGGTCAAGTTCTCAAGAGATGAAACATCCGGCTTCAAGGCACCTTGGAAGACGCTTGCGGTTGTGCTGCCACATGGGGATCAAAGAAAGGTCATGAGCGGGGATTCAAAACTTGAGGTGCTATCTTTGGGTACGAGCGAGGAGGGTAGGAGGCAGTTTGAACTAGAGTAAAGATTCTAGACTAGAATTAAAAAAGGAAGTGGGACAAAGACTCGGTGACTGGTGGGCAGTAGTCAAGTAACAGCATACAAAGACGTAACGAAACACTCCGATAAAATGAGAGCTTGTCGAGAATTAGTTAAGATACAGAATAAGCTAGTAAATGCCATTCAAATTTTGGGAGAGAAGTTTGCTGGTCACGGTGTGATAACACTTTAGTACAATGGTAAAGGCAGGCATGAAAGAAGTCAATCAAGGGTCCATGGTCTAATCTCTGGAATCAAGTAGAGAATTTAGATCAGATTATTGATTTGGGACGTATAGTATTGAGTTACAAAACGAATGAACGCGACATGTCGCATCCAAATAGATACTCGTCCCAGCCTTAGTGAATCTACTAATCCTCATCCGAATAAGTAACTTGGACACCGTCTAGTGCCTTAAGCTTGTGGACAGTCGCATCGTTGAGCCTTGTTATTCATGTTAGTATGTTGATGCACATTGAGTAGGGTAGCCATACGGTACTCCAATTATAATTGGAGGGAAACTCTTGGTAGATGGATATTCGCTGGTTCCAGTATCTTGCTCCAGGATCCTCGAGGTGTGTCAGAAGCGGTATTCATGGTGGATGACAGTCAAAACGAGTCCACACTCACTTGTCCACTTGTTCCCGGCTTTCTTCCCATGCTTCGGGATCGTTGAAACGGATAACGGCATTCTGAATAATCATAAGTATCACCGAACTAGAGTCGAGGAATATAAGGGATTACAGACTCTGGTAGCCATATTGTAGTTTTTAGAAAAGGATGTTGGGTTTGAGTTGAACGTGATGGAATTTGCGACTGATGTCCTTGGATGAGCTGGGTAGTCCTTGGCTGGGTCTGAGGACATATATACACGAACGGCTCAACAAGCTCCTCTTTGTGGCTTGATGAATGTCGTCATCATGAAGCATCGCAACTTATCCCTTACTTTTTACTACGTATCCAGGCCGTGCAAGCTGGGCAGCTGAAAATAGTGATCGGCATTTGCGACAAGTCTCATAATTTTGCATGTGAGGTTCCAAATGCCGTGATATCCCAACAATCTACAACGGGAAAAGAGCTGCAAATGAGAATCCCAACAGTAAAGAGCCCAAAGCTCCGATGGCATTCTGAGTCGCCACTAGGGGAACACGGATCTACCCGTGCCCGCTTCCCCGTTGTATTGTTGAGATGTTACCATAGATCAGCCGAGGCCATATCAGATCTTGAGAGACATCTGCACTGCAACTAGAAATCGGCGCGAAGATCACCCCGCTCTGAAAGACGGTGGCTAGCTGGAAACTCAGACATTCTTTGTTGGCGAAGTGTGATAGGTTAATCAGCTGAAGAACCACGTCAGGATAGTTCATCATACCCACACTTCCATCGATAGATCTTAACGCTAATGCGCGAAGCCGAAGATAGCGTCGGAAAAATCCTTTACCGTGCTAGATAATAGATGAGTACGGCCCTGGCATAGGTCTGGTAGATACGCATGTATGAAAAGTTGAATGCTCCGTGGTGGTATCAAGCTGAACGCACTCTGGTCTGGGATCAAGATTTGAGTCTCCGCATTGATCTACGTTCCCTAGATAGACATGAATCCACCATGTCTTACGTCGGAAATCCTCGGCTTTCATTCTTCCTGTACTGACCTTGTTTCCCCGCTCAGGTAACGACATGTCTCAATACCCCGCCATTCGACCTGGTCAAAATACTACTATTCGACGATGAGAATGTCGCCATATGCGGTTTTGGAGTCATAGGTCCCAGTTCAGGCATGGACGGTAATCTAAACTATGAACAAGCCGAGCTACCTGTCAAAAGAGCGGTGAGTCTTCGATGGATGTTCTATGATACTGCTAGATAGAGCTTCTAATCAAGGGTGGTGTGTATTAACTACCGGTATAGATAGTTAATACACACCACCCTTGATTAGAAGCTCGATCCCTTCTTAATGATCACGCGAAATATTTGCTGTAGATAATTGTCTACTCTAGTTCAACTGCACAGGCGGTGCATACAGAAATGCTAGTTAACTAAATAAGGAGGTACAGTCGTGGCAACACTTCTGGTGAGCACATTAGGAGAATGGCATCCATATGGCAAAGACAAGCGATTCATGAGTTTCCGTCTAGTGGTGTCAAGATGTGGATTTGATCCTTCATACCTACAGGAGAAGAGGTAAATATGGCAGCTCACATCAAGGGACCGTGATACATCGAGGGGAACAATCGAGAAATGGTTTCACCACAAACCCCTACTACACACCGAACTAATCTCTGTATGTAAAGACTATTGCCCATGTTTTTTCCAACAACAAGAAGACTGTTGTTTCTCTTCACTTGGCCATGCATAGCCCAACCAAACATCCAGCTCCCATCATTCTGCTCATCAATAAGGGTTGGTGAGTGGCCACTACAACCTTCGCTCATAAGCTGCAACGTGCTCAGCACTTTGTACATGGTCTAATCGGAGGCCAGTTCAATCTCTATCTCGCCGTTCTGGATACCACCCCTCCCTTGTTGAGCGGAGAATCGTTTCGACTGAATTCATTGAATATATGATATAAAACCTCGCTGCAATGCGTGTAATGACAATTTTAACATGAGGTTACACTAATCGACATTTTGAATGCCCCGTTTCGCCTAGTAAGTTTTGAACCGCTTGCGAAAATACATACTTTTGTCAACTACTAGCCGTAGTCTTACTAACACCTCTCCTACTGAACCGTAGCACAAGCACAATTTCATTTCCATGGCCCCTAATGCAACAGAAATGTGTTGAAGTTCTTTAACTGTCCGGGAACAACTCCACGATACGCTGATCTCCGGTCTCAACAGCCAACGACCATGGCGTCCGCCCTGTGGTGTCCTTCAAGTATGGGTCTGCTTTCCTTTCGAGCAGCAGCTTAATAGCGTCGATGTATCCTCTCTCAACAGCGATCGCCAGCGGTGTCCGTCCTTCAAAGTCTTTAGAATCCACGTCAGCTCCCTTGTCCAGTAAAAATCTGGCTACTTTCACAGGTTTGGACCATTTTATAGCCCAAAATAGTAGTGTTTGTCCCCGGCCGTCCTTGGCGTCGACTCGAGCTCCATTCTTCAATAAAAGCCTGATCGGTCTAAGGCAGCTGGACTTTCCACCTTCCGCACCAAACGATAGCAGCGATCTTTCTTCAATGTTCTCAGACTCCATTTCAGCACCCTTTTCAAGTAAATACCGCACGATACCGTCGCGTCCTTCTTGTGCAGCATGGATTATGGCATTCCGGCCTCCGGAATCGGTAGAGTCCGGTCTAGCGCCTCCCGTTTCAACCAACAATCGAACAACAGCCTCGTGTCCATTTCGCGCCGCGAGTGACAACGGTTGAATATCGTCGGATGGTGGATCAAGGTATGTTTTAGGTTCCACAATTGCTCCCTTCTGAATGAACACTCGAACAGCAGCCTCGTTCCCGTGCATTGCTGCATGCGACAACGGGGTCAGGCCAGATTCGTCTTCCGACTCCAAATGAGCCCCCAGTCCGACTAATCGACAAATTATTGCTTCACTTCCGCCTTGTGCCAGAGAAGATATAGGAGTTCGCCCATGAATGTCACTCTCGTCCACTCGGACTCTTCCTGTATCAAGAAGCATGTCGATAGCTAGTTCGTCGTTTGCGCTCGCCGCAATTGCAAGCGGCGACCATGTACGACTATCTACGTCGTCGCATATAGTCTGTGGGTTCGCTCCATTCTCCAATAACAATCTCAAAATCGCCGTATGCCCTACTGCAAGCGATAATGTTGTGTACCCCTCGTAGTTATGAGTGTGTGTGTGGTTCACATTGGCACCCTTTTCAATTAACAGTCTGACAATATCTTCGTGGCCCTGTTCCACTGCATATGAAAGTGGCGTTCTTCCGTCGTGGTCGCCCATAGGCTCAGAGCTGGAGTTGGCACCATTTCCCAGCAATAACTGAGCGATCGCTTTGTGCCCGTGTTCGGCCGCAAGTGATAGCGGTGTCCGACCACCTTCCGCGCTGTAAACATGTCCCATGGCTTGTAAGTCTGGCGTGGCACCAGCTTTGATCAACAAGCTGGCAGCAACGTCAAAACCCCCCCGTGCAGCATGCGACAGGGGGGTCTGTCCCATATCATCCACAGAGTCTACGTTGACTCTGCCCGTTTCCAGCAAGAACTCAATAACAGTTCTGTGTCCATGTTCTGATGCGAATGACAACGGTGTCTGCCCGCTTCTACCATTTCCTGTAGATCGAGAATCGGGCTTAGCTCCTCTTTCAATCAATAGTTGCACGATCTTTCCGTGCCCGAACTCCGCTGCGAACGACAATGGTGTGCATCCAGCGAATTTCGAATCGATGACAGCCCCGTTGTCCAACAACAATCGAGAAATCCCCTCGTGACCCCGTCGTGCTGCAAGCGACAACGGCGTCTGTTCCTTGAGAATATATTTTATGGTTTCAGGCTCCGCAAGGGCGCCCCTTTCGAGCAACAGATGCACGATTGCTTCGTTTCCACTGCCTACCGCAAGTAGGAGCACTCCCTTGTTGGGGAATTTGAGGCCAGCACCTCTCTCAAGCAAAAGCTGAACAATAGTCATATGTCCCTGATGTACCGCAAAGTATAGCGGCGTCCACCCGTGGTGAGGGTGCAAGTAACATGGTGAGTTCAAATCAGCTCCATTGTCAATCAGTAATTGTGCGACACCCCTGTGCCCATGTTCTGCTGCAAAGGAAAGTGGTGTCCGCTCACCAACATCCCGTGTTCCGAAGGTGTCTACCTTAGCTCCCTTTCCTAGCAATCGCAGGATGACCGATATGTGCCCGTGAGTGGCGGCATAAGACAGCGGCGTTCGACCGTTCGTGTCCTGTGGATCTGCTTCCAACCCAGTTTGCAACAATTCCTGAACAACTGTCGCCAATCCAAAATATGCCGCCAAGTGGAGTTTTGTCACAGCTCTCAAACCCCGATTGTACTCTTTATCCATAAGCTCCATGACTGAGGCCTCCATATTTCTTTCCTTACAAAAGAAACTGGCGAGGTCGAGGTATGAAATTGAGGATGCGTAAGCATGATGTCCCCAATTCTTAGCAGCGTAAGCATAGAACGGCAAGTTGGGTTTCCAGTACCGCCTTTCTGCAAAGCTGTCGAAGGAAAGGTAAGTAACACATGTCTTGGCGATATCCTTTTCTGTCATTAGATGCAACTCTTCTGGCCATTTGTTGAAGTACTCTTGAGTAGTATAGTGGATAAGTCGAACGATATTGCTGGTCTCGTCCACTGTCACTAGTCCAGCGCACGCAGCAACCATATCATCTACGTGATAGAAGTCTCCCGCATCTAGCTGGCATTTTTCTGCGCTAGTGGCAAGAGCGTGCCGCAGCTCAGTAATCGTGAGATCTCTTTTTGCGTGTACGATCCAGGATAGCACTTTGTGTGCGAGTAGCTTCCACCCTGACACCTGTCCATTGATTCTGTCCATTGTTTCGCGATAGGCCGTGTGAAGGCCGTCTTGGCTCGTTCCTCTTTCTTGGATAAGTTTTAGCTGCTTTCGAATATCTGTCGCTCTCAATTTATCAGAGAGTAAGTAGAGATATATACGGGCCAAGAGAAACCTACAACTAGTGAGCCTCATGACTTCAGTTCGCTCTTGTTCAAAAACCTACATTCCTTCAGCGGATTCCGAGATCACTCGTATGATACTTTCTTCCAGATCCTGGTCCTGCCGAACAAAAGACGGCAGCTTTTCTATATGGCTCTTGAGGTATTCTTTGATGTCTCTTGTGTTGGCAAGAATTTCTAGCGATGTGGTAGTTTCGAAGTGACTGGTCATGTCACGAATGATTATCGAAATAGGTCTTGAAGTCGCAAATACGTTAATATGGTACTGCTTCTGGAGGTGGCTGAGCTCAGAAAGCAAGTTGCTGCGAGAGCATCCAAATGCTTCACATTCGTCAAGCGCATCGACCAGAATGAAAACTCGGGAATAGGTCGCGACCATCAATCGAAGTTCCTCTAGAATTGTGTTGAGTTCTGGCCGCGTTCGGTGTTTGGAATGGTCATCATATAGAGCCTTGATCCGGGCTGGCAAAATGGGTTGGTCACCAGCGAGCTGTTTTAGCAGACTCAAAAGCATCTGGTCGAAGGTCTGCTCATGTTGGTTCTTGGAACTGCAATAGATATAGGCAATGCCGGTACTCATATCTCGACGAAAACTCGAAACAAGGCTGTCAATGACGAGCGACGTCAAAACTGTTTTCCCCGCTCCTGGTATACCAGGACAAAACAGGGTTTGCCCAGGTGTACCTAGCCAGCTCTTGAATTCTTTCGTCTCAAGGAGCCAACAGCCTGTTCCGGGCTGCCGCTCTTTGGAGTGGTCACTTTGCTTTGGCCCTTGATCAATTGTAGTAAGCCAATCAAGGATCAGAATGTCTTCTTTCTTGTTTTGCTGAAGTTTCATCTTGTCCACGTCATGTCGAATCACGGACGTGCTGCTATGAACTGCATTTAGAGTTAAACATGACCGCCATTGTGGTTTGATAAGGACTGACCGTGTTCCAACATGTCTTTGACTGGTCGCTCTCTCTCTATGTCGCTCGGCTGAACATATTGTAGAAGGTCTTTAGTGAAGGCAGCAGCCACGATTGCCGCGTGTTCTTGCCAGTCTTTGTTCTTGTGTGAGTCCGCATAGTCGCAAATGCCTCGTACAACAAGGCAAGAGAAGTTGTTCATGAGCCCTGACGCCTCCATTTCGAAGCAGCGAACATTACCTCCAAGGTTGCTATTGATCTCGTCCCGAAAAGCAGCATCCTTGATCACCTGGTTACCTGATGCAATCAGGCCATAATGGACTCGCATTTCTCGAGGTTTCCGCATGATAATCTTGGTTCTGTCGCAAAACCGGCAACTCTCCGCTTCGTCGTCATCTTTTTCCTCTTCATCGTGACCAGCATCTGAAGGTCCCTCGCTAACATGACGATAGTCTGCTCTGAATAGCGTGTCTTCAAGTGAACTAGACCGCAGGTATCTTGATGCTAGTCCTGGAAACTTGTATTTCAGTGTCTCGAGGTAATCTAGTATCTTAGATCTACCCAAGTCGTGCTGAGTCTCCAATTTCGTTAGGGCTGTGAGCAGTAATGTCGGGGGGTTGTTCAATGACCCAATACGCTGGATTTTGTCACTTCCATCCACCTTGCCGAAATCCCATTGCACTACGCCAGGGAATGGGCCGTCAGACGTGCTAACCACGATATCCCCGAGCCGAACCTTGTTTGACGGAACGCCGCCGCCGATCCCAACCATAAGGCCGAATTTGATGGATGGAAAACCGGATACCATCCTTGTAGCGACTTGAGCTGCTGATACTGTCCCGATTATTCCCTTGGGTAGACAAGTAATCACAACGTTGTGCTGGCCTATAGATCCAAGCGTGTATGTGTTGGGGTCGTTAGGCTCCATTGGTAAGCTGGGATGACACTGATCCAGCATCGTCGTCGCTGCAGTTTGCTCTTTCGGTAATGCGCAGACCCATCCCACGGTATAATCATCGTGCGTCAGAATTTTTCCGTGGGGTTTTTCGTCAGGTTTCCTCTTTTTCGATGAAAATGTGTCAATTTCCTGTTTTTTCCTCCTCTTTGGCTCCATTGGGATGTTTGTCTTTGGGTGAGATTGGGAGAATGAGAAGTGAATGAGCTCTTTTGATAGGTAATGCAAGAAAACAGACCAAGGTTGCTAGTTTTCCATAGAGATTGGTATAGCTGAAATCCTAATGCGAGGGAACAGACTCTACAAGGTACGATGATTGCAACGAGGCAAATAGAATCAGGCCAACAATGGAACCCAATGACGCGATAATAATAGGAGTGACTCTTCCACGGCTCTAAGGCATAGGGTGGCATTAAAAACAACAAAACAATCAAGCCAGGGGAATAATAGTGCTGTCGATAGATAAATCCGGGTGGCAGAAAGATTCCCGTTGAGGGGAGAGGGGGGACATGTCCTGCTGTCACTAAATTGTGGAGGGAAAAACCAGAGCGTGGTCAGGCTGTGGCCAGTCAATCATCGACCGTGTCTCGCCCTGTGACTGACGTAAAAATGGTTGCCTAAACACAGGTCAGCTGGCCATAGCCGCCTCAGATCGACCAGGGCATTACGCAAGCCTGCTTTTTTGTCAAGTGGTCATTGGGCCTTGAACAGACTACAAAGCTGTGCGACTACAAACAGTTCAAAGGCAGCAAATCAGAGCCAGCCTCCAAGCGTCTATCTGTTTCAGCTCCGCCACCCTTATGTGCGTCCTACCGCGCGGATGGAAGAAAATACGGCCGATGCTAACGGCGTATTGGCGCTGCGCGGCGGGCTGTGTTTTCTTTTCTCCGCGCGCTTACCCATGCTAATACTCGCACCAACTGCGCAGTCTCTGAGCAAATCGGCGACTTTCGTCCATTCTTCTTGAAGGCTGTGGTCATGAGAGGTGTACGTTTGGTCCTGGTGCTACTGATACTCCATCTACTCTCATCACAAGATCTTCCCCTTGCCCTTTCAGATGGAAAATAGCCTCTACGATAGTGACGGACACGGCTGAATGTCTTTTATTGACAAGCATCATATCTCTACACACCATTGGGTACATAATGTGGACAAAGAGGTTTCATAAATTATGATATAGTAATTCTATAAATGTATATGTGAATCGTTCATTGTGCCTCGTAGTCTCAACAGTATGGCGGCATCCAGACAGCTAAAGGATTAGTTATGATAGAGGAAGACCACGAATAAAAGAGACTAGATTAAGAGAGGAAAGATATATGCTGTCGCGGGCGATCCATAGTGACTATTGTCAAGGCCAAAGGCATGCCGTCCCTCAGACGCGGGACCGTCGCCGTCCGAACCTGGGTTATAGAAGCCCGGAAGCGAGAATCCGTCCAAAGAAGGGATCAATCATATTCTGCGACGTTCTTGTCCTCATGCAGTCGCTTGTGTAAAATTTCGGTTGATTGTGGCTAGCTGAAAAAAATGAGGGGTCGCTAAAACAGTCAAAACCAGGCTGGCTGAGCTGAACACTCAAAAACATGTTATATCCTAATTGGTGGTGGTTAGAATGATGGCGATCCTTTTAGGCGGTCTAGACCAGACTATTGATTTTCTTGCATTACTAGCTTGCGTGATTAAGGTTCTGGCTAGGATATTATATGGCGGCAAATCTTGGTAAGAGGAGCTACTTGTGATATCTGGTTGGGACAAATGTTGAGACATTGACTGTGATATATGTGATGGAACGTGACATATGTGATAGTCTTCTCGCGACGCACGAGGAGGCCAGCGTTACCAGCACCTACGAAGCGCCACATAGAATGCCGAACTGTTTATTATAAAGCTCATCTTCTGATTCTGATCCACCAAAGAGAGCTTGTAGACTAGTTCAAGCATTCTTTGGGTCACTGTCCAATCACTTTACGAGAAAAGATCTTCAGTTCGACACCGCAGCTAGACACTATGAGCTCCGAAAACTCTCAAGTACTTCCTTCAAAGGAGAAAAAGGAGGAGACAGACAAGCAACTCCGTCTTCTCCAGCTCGGCATGGAACAAGTCGGGTATTTCAAAGGCAAGAAAATTCCAGTCTACACTCCTGGAGAGCTAGAATACGAAAAGTCTGTTGCAAACGCGAACCTCTTGTATCGTTTCGACAGACCAGCTTGCGTCGTCCAACCTGAACATGAATCCCATGTTCGCATCATTGTCCAGCGAGCCAAAGAAAAAGGCTTGCCAATCCGAGTCAAGAATGGTGGCCACTCATACGCTGGGTTTTCCTCCATCAACAATGGCATTTCTATTGACCTGGTCAATATGAAAAGGGTCGACCTTGACATGGACAAAAAGACTATCACGATGGATGCAGGAGCACTATGGGCTCATGCTTATCATGAATTGATCAACGAACACCATGATGGTTGGGTTATCAATGGTGGACGATGTCCTAGTGTGGGGGTGAGCGGGTTCACTTTGGGTGGAGGTCTCGGACCTTTCACTCGAAGCTTCGGTATGGGAAGTGATACGCTGATTGAGGCTCGCATTGTCACTCCCGACAATGGCACTGTTCAGGTCACCCCTAACGATGAGAACACCAACAACAAAAACCTCTTCTGGGCTCTTTGTGGTGCTGGCGGTAATAATTTTGGGGTGGTTACGCAGCTCAAGATGAAACTCCAGAAACTGGATAAAGATGATGTGGTTGCTGGAGTTTATACCTGGTCGCCGCCCAATCTCCCAGAGTCCCAGAGTCACTTCGCAACTACGATGGCAGTTTTCTACTCTGCCGATTGGTCTAGCAAGATGACTATTGACAGCAGTTGGCTGATGGACCTCAAAGATAACCGAGACGATCCTTCTGTTCGATTCCTGGTCTACTACAACGGACTTGAAAAAGACTTTGACCGTGAGGTCGATGACCGTCTCCAGGGCTGTGTCAAGGAACCAGAAGGGAAAAAGTCATTACTAGAACAGCTCAAAGATCGAACCCTGCAGGAAAAGTCCACCCGGTTCCTTCACGAGACTCTTGTTGCTCAGTGGTCAGAAGAAACACAGAGAGCCTTGCCTTCAAACGCGATGTTCAGGATCTACACGTCTTTTTCATTCAGATCATTCAGATCATCCACGAAGGAGAAGCAAGACAACATTGCCGAGATAATCGATATCCTTAGAGAAAGAATAGGAGCCTTCAAAGCACAGTTTAAAGGTGAGGATGGTTCAATCAGAGTTTCTTGGATCCATTCTGGGGGTAAATCGAACGAAAAAGGCCCACGCGACTCTGCTTATCCTTGGCGTGGATGTGTCTACCACACATACGTCATGATTGAGTGGAAAGAGAAGTGGTTGGAGAAGAGCATGCGAGAATTTCTTGGAACTTTCAACGAGCAGTTAAGAAAGTATTCCATGAACGAACTTGGTGTATATGTCAACTTCCCCGACGAAACACTGGACAAAAACACCTATGAAAGGGCGTACTATGGTGAGAATCGCGAGGAATTGCAGAGGATCAAGGCGGTCTGGGACAAGAAGAACATTTTCGGGTGGCCCCATGGGGTTCAGGTTGGACCTCACGTTGATGATGCCGATGCAATAGTATTTGCACCTCCACCTCCACCCCCCAGCGATGCACCTGTTTGTGAAGGGTTTGTGAATGCGGTGGATATGACGGACAAGTTTGCATCCAACGGCTGGTCTACTCACGCCCCCGATCTTGAAAGTACCCTGGTTGGACCAGGTATCTTGTGAGATAGTTGTCTACCTATAGTTCTGCTCCTATATAATAGATTGTACCTTCCTAAGACTAAGGTGATAGGGCAAAATGTGAAAGTAAAGCAAGGAAAGATATATGCTCCTGGCGGCGCTCTTCCTTAGTGAGTATTATCAAGTAGAATGCCTCAGACGCACCTTCACAGGCATGCCCTCCTTCAAGCGCGGGACTGTCGCCGTCCGAACCTGGTACAGTCTATCCCCTCTATACTCACGGATCATCCCCTCAACGCACTGAAGCTTCCCTTGCTGCTTATCCCACTCGTCCCATGGCTCGACAAAGTCGAACTCCCTCGACAGCATGACCAGCCCCAACTTCATCTCGGTGAGGGCAAAATCCTTGGCGATGCAACTCCTTGGGCCGACTGAAAAGGAATGCAAGCCGTCTTTCGGGGGGTAAAGCGGGTCGCCTGCCTTAGCGGACCAGCGCTCGGGCACGAACTCGGTCGCTCTCGTCCAGAGGTCATCTCGCATCTGTATGGCCTGCGCGCCGTCCCAGAGCATCATACCCTCGGTGGGAAAGGGAAGGCCTGAGTAGCCGGGAACGTTGACGAGGTTCAAGTCTTTGCTTCCCTTGCGGGAGGTGACTATGCTGGGATAAAGTCTCAGTGTTTCCTTGACCACGCCAGTGGTATAAGGGAGAGAGTTTATCAACGCCGGGTCTTGATGCAGCTTCTGAGTGACGAGCCGGGGATCTGGACCAAAGACCGCGTCATGCTCAGCTCGCAGCTTCTCCAGCGCCTCCGGGTACTTTTGAAGCGCATGTATAGCCCAGCATAGGCTCGTCGCGGTGGTGTCGTGCCCGCCAAAGATGAATCCTTTCAGCTGACCCAGGATTGTCTCGAGATAGCGACCCTTAAGCTTTGGTTGTTGTGCAGACCGTTTGTCGTTTTTCAGAGCCGCTTCGAGGATTGTCTTGTAAGGCCTGGATCGCTCGCGTTTGGGATAATTAGCCTCTTCCTCGATGAAGGGCATCAGAGCTTGATCAATGATGCGCCTCCCCCTCCAGAGACGGTAGTTTCGCATGGGACTGATGTAGGACCAAACAGAGAAGATATTGACATCAAAGATGAAGAGTTCAGCAATGTCGTCAATCGCTTCCCTGATCCCCCATTGACCCTTCTTCCGCCTCTGTGCGCCAAAGCTGGCCCCGACGGTACTTCGACACACGACGTCGAACGTCAGGTCCATGGCTGTTTCTTCCAGTTGAAAGATTTCGCCCCAGGCACCATCTTTGCCGGCCTTTTCCTTGATTAGTCCGACGAAAATCTGCATCTCCTCCAGCATGTCAGGTAGTTGAGCAAGGATGTTCCGGGCGCTGAAGCACGGGTTGGCCTTGGAACGCCATTCCTTCCATTGGTCACCGTCCATGGAGATGAGGTCCAGATTGCGAGTGAATGCATAGACGAAGTTCTTTTCGGCAATGATCTTCGGTGCCGATGGGTTCTGTAGGTACTGCGATGCCACGGCTGGGTCTGTTACAAGTACGTAACTCATAGACAACGGCCACCAGTCTATGTATATGACGTGTGGACAGTAGTCTTCCTCGGGGAAATGATGTTTCCAGTCTTTGACGATATGCCACTGCAGATAGTTGATGGCCATATCATCGGGCATATCTTTGGGATTGACGAAGAGCTCGAAGAGTTTCCCCAAATGACCCCAGAGCAAGGAGTGCGGCATCATGGGCTGTGGTAGCGATCCTCGCATGTCAGATTTGCGCTAATAAGTAACCCAGATATACGGTTACGGACAGAGTCACTTACCATTCCCATTGCCTTCAGTTTCCTGAATCTCATGCGAACTGTATACCAGCGATAGCAGAAATACGCGGTGCCGGTAATAGAGAACACTATTATGAGTTGGAACAGCAGGTCCCGAAGTTGCGGTACCATGACCTCCATCACGGCTTGTTTGCCAATAGGAGAGAACACAAGATAGGGTCAAAAATCAAGGCAATCCTCTGCCTTGAGAAGTTTTGACTGCTTTAGTGGACCTCAACCAAACGATACAGTGACTATAGACGTCTATGGCACTTAAATGGCGGCAAGCTTTTCCTTTGAACAGGAATATACCAGTGCACGTACAGGCTGATACGCTTCGCTCGTTTTGTAAAAGCTTCCAGACTGTTGAAAACCCGTTGTGGGAGCCAGACGACCATGCCCATCAGATGCCTTGCTTCATCCAAGGCGCTATACGGTGGCAAAATTCTCCCCCATAACAGGCATTACACTCTCTGACATACATGATATCACCCATTCGTGGGGGGATAATGCAGTAGCATGGGTGATACCGGTTCACAACTTTAGGCGGAACTTAACAAAACATGCTCTGTTTCCAGTGTGGTTGTATCCGAAGATCGACATCATGTACATAAGACCGAGCCGACTTTCCTCCGGCCCGACAATCCTACACGTTGCCAAAGCATCCCAAGGAAGTGGCGCCGTTGATGCATCCCAAGATGACTTAGTTAGTATACACGGGCGCAAGTTCCAAGGTCATATTAAGTATGCACATAAGCCCTATAAGATGCGGTAAAGAACAGTTGGGGGTGAGTATAATGAGATTGTAACTCTAAATGCTAACCTATGTCCTGCCTAGGGGTTTCCAAAGTTCCAAAGGACCTTAGGCATAGTGTAGCAGTGGCTAATATTAGCCTAATAAAGACTGCTTACAATGCCAGACTTTCTGGGTAGTAAAAAACATATGATGAGGAACTTTGAGTCATAGTTAAGTACTTTGGTTATAGGCATGACTCGCAGATTTTAGCCTAAATTAAGTACCGATTACCGCAGGAGGATACCGTGTGGACTCACAAAATTGGCCACGCCTCGTGGGTCCAAGGCTTGACTTTCAAGCTATATAATTGGGGGATCTGGACTTAAGCCGGCTTTACCAGCCGAAATTTAGTTAAATACAGATCACGTGTCTGTTGTCTATCTTTCCCAACTTATCAGCTGGCTTGAACCCAATTCTAAGGGATCCACAGGGCGTGGCCAATTTTGTGAGTCCATACGAAGATCACGTGGAGATTAGATAAGAGCACCCGGCCTGAGCCCTCAAGGTCCACAACACCAAGCTCTTTAAGTTTGACCTGCTTGTGCCCTTGTAGATACCTTCATTTGTGCCCTTATTCCTGTGAGCATATATCATGCCTTAGGCGGCATGGTAAAAGATCGACGACTTGGAGTTTTAGTCTGCTAAATTAGTTCACAAGGTGCAAAGTCGCCTTTTTTGCAAGAGCATTACGAGATTGTTAGATTATAAGAACGGGCTATCTAAAGAGATAGCTCAGACGAGGACAACTCTATCATGTCCCAAGGATTCCATTTAATAACTTGTGGGGAAAGATATAGATTCATGCCGAAGTAATAAGTTATATAATTAATAAAATACGTTAGTCTGCTACATCTATAGGGGAAGTAAAATATCGCAGACATTTAATACAACCTACGGAATAAAGGTATTTCTTAAATATCAGCGACGTATTTTACTGATTTTTAATGTATTTTAAATTTCTCCCTTAGCTTTTGAAGCAGCAGGAAACACACAGATCATTCCACGTCTCAGTCAAGTTTGAAGAGATTACGTTGATTGAAGAAAACTGTCACGACGCCGTGCCGGCGCATTTTAGGCTGAACTACAGAGGCTCTGGGCTGCTTGTACAAATGCAATAGACAATGCGCGCGAGTTAATTTCGAGTCTATGCATATCATTGCTTAGCTAGCTGGGAATCTCGAGAAGAGGCAGCGTTCGAATCAGGAAGAAGGGCAGTGGTTCCGGAGATGGATGGCCAACGAGGATCCGCCGAAGCAGCACACAAAGCATTTGGCAATGTTAGGACAACAATTTGCATCTCGACACATTAAGTGACTTTGAACGCTTGGGAAAAAATCATCGAGTTGGGAGTGGGAAAAGAGAGAAACGGAAGTTTATGGAGTGATGCAAAGTATATAGAAAGTAATAGAACGATAAGAAGCTAATGCGAATAGTTTCTGAATATCCTATGGGCTAGGTTAGGAGCCTCAGCCCTTAGTTTCAATGTCCAACAGCTCCTGTACCACTGCTGCTGCCTTCTCCATGCATTCAACGAACCGATCCTTGTCTGTCTTGTTCATCACGATGATGAAGTACGCCTTTTCTGGCTCGATTAGGTATTGCAGCCAGATAGAATCTGGATGACGAAGGATGAACCCGAACTCACCACCTCCAGCACTTCCAATATCGGTCGACCCAGTCATGACCCAATGCGGCCGCATGGCCTGGTATACTGAATCAGTGAAGATGCTAGGCTTTTCTTCTCCTGGGCGCAGCTGAGTCTCCAGCGCGACCAGCTGACGCTCGTAACCCTTGCCCTGCATGGCCCTCTGAATGTTGGGCCCGTGGCTCCTTGCGGCATCCTTGAGTAATGCCAGCTTGACAGATGGTTCAACATTGGCATCGTCAACAAGGTTGCAGAAACTCTGCATTTCCCTTGTATAGGTCTGGATGATGTCGATGCGTCCTTTGTGGTAGTGACCCATTGAGATGGCAGACCAACAGGGCTCGTTCCTGCCGAGGTAGTACTTAGAACCAAGCTGGACCATGGTCTCGTAAATACCTTTGGCAGGCATTCGGATGGATTGGAAGTAGTCCTGCCCGAAGCGATCACATGTCCATTTCGTGAAGCCAATGGTGGCGGTTTCCGCTGCGTAACGCTCGCGGATGTGCCCGATGCGATCCAGCATGCCAGGCGACGCGTGGAAGATGTACTGCTCCAACTGAACGGCCTCATCATGAGCGGTCTGGTTGCTCGTGTCGTCGCGCTGGTATGACTCGATGGCCTCAGTGCGTGCCTCATACATCTCCCGGATTGTCGTGCCGTCGATCATGCTGTGGTCAACGTGCATGCCGGATACGCCGTTGGAGCAGATGATTAGTTTGAGACCCTTATCGTACCAACGATTAAACCCCTTGTTGAGTAACATGGAGTCCATCCTCTCCTCACTATTGGTAGGGGCGCGTTCATCAAGGCAAACAAGGAACGCTGCTCCTCCAACCATATCAAGATAGAGCTTGTTGTCTGGATGGGCCTCTATGGCTGACTGTCGAATCTGTAGATCCTCGTATCAGTAAAACTCCATGCAAATCGACCAAGTATGCTGTAAACTTACCCTGGCCCACGAGTTTCGATCATCAGCAGTGAGAATGCTTTCCCAGGCATCGCCACCCACATCCTTATCAATGATTGCTTGGAAAGCCGCTTCGAGTTTGGTGAAGGGGATGAACTCTCCGCTGTCATTCACAGGGTCTACTCGGAACATGTGACCTTTCCTGAGGACTGCGATATACTCACTTGGAGGCATTTTCTGCATCTGGTCTACGCCATCCACGGGCTCTCTGTAAGTGTTGAAAAGCCAGTTATGCATGTATGTGCACTGCGGTCGACCACCGATCACTGTAGGCTCCATAGTACCCGCCTCTAGACTGCGCTTGAATCTGAGGGCCGACAGCGAAACGATGGTTGCTCTCTCAGCTTGGCGATGGGGAACCTTGCTGAAAGCATCAGGGCCAGCCATGCCACCCCAGGGAGACAGTGGGTAGTTGCGGCCCGTATAAACCTGCTCGTTTGCAGGCTCGAACAGCCAGTTGTCGATGGTGGGGTCTTGGAAGCGTTCCATCAATCGAGCATGGAGCTTGCGGCCTAGACCGCCCGGCTGCTTCAGTTTGCTGAACTGATCTAGGAGGTGAGTACGTTGTTCTGGGGTCATGAGGTGCTCGACCGCTTTGTAATAGAGGTCACAAATCGTGTCTAAGCCCAGAAGAGGCATGACGGGCAGTTCTTTTGACGTAGCGCAACATTGATGGCCATGCGTAGATGCAACTTCGGCAATGCGATGATCGGGTCCGTGAGCACCATCGTGGCCAACATCATTCGGAGCATCACCGTTCACGCCGTTGACCCCACTTCCATCTGCTTGCTTGTTGGCAATGCTAGACTTCTCCACGACGATGGCAGCCAACGATGTTATGCTTGGCGCGTCCAAGATCTGAGAGGTTTGAAGAGAAGCCTCCAACTCACGCGCAATCCAATTCTTGAGTTCAATGGCCACGAGTGAGTCGACACCGACCTCTACAAGTGGAATGCTCGTCCCAAGATCGTCACCACTGATGGCAACAAGCTCACGAATTCTGTTGGCGATGGCCTCAATGACTACCTTATGCATCTGCTCTTGGTCACCCATGACGGCGAGTAGCATCTGCCCGGCGCTTGCAGCCCGGACAGAACGAGACGCTGCAGTTTCGTCTGCGGCCGCGTCAATACCAGTCTGAGGCTGGATGATATCGTTCATGAACCTGATATTGAATGTGCCATCGTCAGGAATCGTGTTGGGGTCAACACCCATGATTAACTGCGTGTAGCCATCCTGACGTGCCTGCTTCCCCATCGAGTACTCGATCAGCGCAAGGACCTCGGAGAAAGTAACCATTACACCTCCCTGACGGTGAAACATCTTCTTTCGGTGTGCGCCTGTCACATCAGCATCTGACCCTGTAATGAGGGCTGGTTGAATGACGGTGAAATGTGTCTTGTGGCCCGAAGTGGTCTGCTCAGCGACCTTCTGTAAGCCAAAGCCCTCCTGGAATGCGTTTCCAGTATTATAGTGAGTCTGGCCTTTGCTCCCCAGAACACCCGCTGCTGACGACAGAAGAACAACGTGCTCGAGTTGGTCGCTTGCAAAGGCATTATAGACGTTGATTGTCCCATCTCGTTTTGGCCGAACACCTTTGTTGAAATTCTCACCGGTCATGTTTTCAAGTACTTTGTCGACAAAAGAGGCAGCGGATTGGATAATACCTTTCACTGGCGGTAAGTTGGCAGCGCACCAAGCCGCCACTTCGCGAACGCGAGCCTCATCCGTAACATCGCACGCAGGGTTATACAACTTGGCGCCATGTTTTTCGAGCTCTGTCTCCAAAGCAACAAGATCTGTTGGGTTTCTTGTTGTGCCGCTTCGGTTGAGAGCCACGATGTGCTTAGCACCATGCGCCGCCAACCAAACACAAATCTTTTCTCCCAGAGAGCCTAGGCCTCCAGGAACCACGTATGTTGCGTCGGCCCTGATAGTGAGCTCTGCTGGCTTCGGCACGGTTGCCCTGACAATGTCACCGTCATTGACTTCCAGAACCACTTTGCCAGTCGTTTGACCCTTAGAAACAACCCTAAATGCCGTCTCTATCTGGCTGATAGGTAGGCGCTGAGTGGAATAAATACTGCTGATCTTGCCGTTCTCGATGAGATCGATGACTTTGTTCATAGCCTTCCCGACAGTTTCAGGTCGCTGGCGGATCAAGAGACTAAGTCCGAGCGAGGAGAAGGTTGCATTCTTCCCAACAGTCGCTCGGATAGACGAATTGTGTCCTTCGCGCAAGTCGATAAATGTCCCGAAAGGAGCAAGACTGTCCCAAGAATTCCGAAGGTGAGAGTCGTCGAGGGAATTCAGGATGACATCCACTCCTTTGCCGGCAGTCTGGCGCAACACACCTTGCTTGTAATTTGTGTGTTGGCTTGAGTAAACTTGGCTCTCTGCAACATTAAGAGTCCCCATGACCAGCTCTTTGGCTTGGACATCTTTCACCGTAGCAAAGACGTTCGCACCGAGCAGTTGCGCGATGCTGACAGCAGCCTGGCCTGTCGCAGCTTCCGCAGAGTGTACTAGGACAGTATGCCCTGGCTTAAGCCTGGAAACATCGTTCAAGGCAAGCCAGGCTGTTGTGTATGCAAACAATGTGGCACTTGCTTCAGAAAAAGACATAGAAGTAGGTAAGCGTCGCATGAGCTCCAGATCTGGTCCCTTGATCCTGGGGCTGTTGGCGTAAGGCTGGAAGCACGCTCCACCAAGACCGCATACTTGGTCTCCAACCTTCCACTTGTCGTTGAGACCCGTACCGACAGCAGTTATCACCCCAGCCCATTCTGATACCCAAGTCGGGCCATCTTCTTGGTCTTGAGTGAGGTGACCCATAGCCATTTCCACGCCATTAGAGTTCACGCCATACGATTTGGCTTGAACCTCGACCTCATGGACTGCGAGAGGTGCCCTTGGCCCGTCGTCGATGAAGCGCATACTGCTTAGAAGACCCGGAACTTCAACCTCCAGCTTTAGAGGTCGTTCTCGAGTAAGTGCGATCTCCTCTGTAACAGCTGCGCTTCCGTTCTGGGCTGCCTTGCCTCGAGACCATCGCTCGTATTGGGGAGCGACCCTTAGCCTTGGAACCAATACAGAGTTGTTGTTGTATTGGTATTCCAACTCACAAATCCGGTCTCTTTGCTCAACGAACGAAGCTTTTAGAATACCCCTGATGGCTTGAAGTATAGCGGAGTGGTCTGGTAAGTCCTGTTTCACCGTCAGGGTGACAAGCTTTAGACCTTCGCTTTCTTTCCGAATGACACGGGTGAAACCAGTAGCCATAAGCATATCACTCTCAGACTTAGAGTTCTTGCCGTCGGATCTCATGCTGATCCAAAGGACTGACTTTGCGGCGAGTGCGAGAGACCTGATTTCGGCAAAGGTTGAAGATGAAGGTTCTAAAAGCAGCGGAGAAGAACCTTCATCAAGAATGATGTAGGTAGTTGCTGGGTCGATCGGGCCTTCTGGGAACCATGAAGAAGAGGACGAGACTTCAACCGACGTGACACCTTTCAATGCGGCATCGCTAGAAACAACGTCCGAAAGTTGTCCCGCGAAATCGCGAAGCTTGCCGTGAAGATCTGGGATGATCTTGATAGACAATGGCGTTCCGGCTCCTCTTTGAGAAGCGAGTGCGATGGCGACGACGCAGAAGGATGATCCTGTGCCTGTAGTTTGAGTATTCAGGCCGACTGTTGCCGGCTCTGGTAAACTAAAAGAATTCTCACTGAGCCGTTGCGTCAATTCGCCGGGCGCTGGACCTTGCCCGACGAGGAGAAGAGCACCACCTGGGCGGAGGAGCTTTCGCACATTTCCTAGGATTTGTGCTATGTCGACCGTGGCATAGGCATCGTAGTTGACAATAGCAACATCATAGGACTCGTAGGCTGGTCCTTGACTTTCTTCTGATGGGTGATCCTGACTAAGGTCAAAGACTTCGAACCTGACCGATTCAGTCAATTCAATATTCGCGGCTTCGAAGGATGACTTCAAGTCCTCAATGGCATCGGACGATTGGGAACAAATATCGTACGACACTGTTGACGCTCTCATGGCTCCCAGCACAGCGGCGCTGACGTTGGTAGGCGACGTGTTTGTCGTCTCAAGTATTCTCAAAGCTGGTTTCTTCAAAGAATAGCGTGAGAGGTAGCTTGAAACGTGTTCCTCTAGTTCCTGCTGGGACTTGAGTCCTCCAACTGGAGCTGGGAAGAAATCGGCGTCCTCCTCCCATTCAATGTGCAAAGGCCTCTTGAACTTGCTATCCGAGTCCTCCGAGCGTCGACCCTCTCCAATAGCGACTGTCTCCAGTCCATATATGGAGACCAGGGGCTTCGAGGCAGCTTCGCCGTCATTCCTCGGCACTACTTCAATCTTGGTAGCTCTAGGTGAGCTAGACTCAATCACAACATCGACTAAGCGACCAGGCTGACTTGGCATAGCAGATGAGACAGTCAGTTCGCTAATGGAGGTCGGCATTACAGATCCTGACTTGCGGGACCGTGAGTCCACTGGGATCAGGGCGTGTGTGATAGCGTCCAAGGTCGAAGGGTGGATCAAATGCGGGTGCATATGCTGACCAGGCATTTGGCTGTTGACATCTGGAATTTCCACCGTTGCGACGGCTCGTCGATCTCCAAGCTTGATGGTCTGTATATCTGCGAACATAGGCCCGTATAAATTGCCGTTCGCCTTCATCTCAGCGTAGATCGTATCGTGATCAGATATATCTGGGCATGAATCTCGGATCTTCTGGAGCCATTCAGCTCTGGAGGAGGCGACAATGTCCAACTCGCGGGTACCTTCGACATTGTTGGCACCAGTGTCATGCCCGGAGATCATGAAGACGGAACCGCGACAGTGCTCAGCCCATTGGCCACTCGTGGAGATGGAAACGACAGAAAAGTCCCGCGGGGTGAAAATATCAGCTCCACCAGTCAGGACGAGCTGAATCTCAACTGTTTCAGGACTGTCTGGTATCACCAGAGCCTTGAGGAAGCGCACATCTCGTATCTTGACTTGATGCGGAACGTCAAGAGGACTCTTCTGACCAGATGGTACTTCACTGGCAAGTTGCAAGGCCGCCTCAATTGCCATGCATACATAACCAGACCCGGGGAAGATCTTGAACCCATCGACAACATGGTCCCGCAGCCACGGCTGTCGATCGACGCCCAAGACTTGGCGCCATGTTGGGTTGATAGAGTTGCCGGATACCACACGTAAACCTAGGATATCATGGTATGGATGTTGGCGGAACCTGTATGACGTGCTAAGCCTTGACTCGTGCCAAAAACGAGTCGAAAGGTCCCAAGAGTAAGGCGGCAGAGTGGTCAAGACCTTGGACGGGTGAGTGTTCAGGGCGCCGTAAGAGTTGGCAGCAGCAATATCCACAAGGCATCCCAGCTCGAAAGCCTTGCCCGCTGCTGCGAGGACCGAGTAGCGCGCATCTTGCCCGCGAACTAGCACGGATGTGTATTGATGGTCAAAGTCGGGCAAGCCAAGTGACTTCATTGTTTGCGTGAAGGGGCTTTTGAGGGCGGCGTGTGGTCCAACCTCAATGAACAACGGCGTGATGGCGCCACCACCCGTCTTCTGGCTCTCCTGTACAAGGGCATGGCACAGTGTCTCAAGTCCTTCGCTAAAGCGCACTTGTGATACCAGGTTTTCAACCCAGTAGCTAGTGCCGAAACCAGATGACTTCTCTTGGGTCGTCGCAGAGGAGAAGAAGCGGACGCCACCCGTAAAGAGGGCACTACCTGGGACTGAAACAGCTGATGTTAGTTATCGTTGCATACTCAATGAGGCACTGGTATCTTGATTCTTACTGTTTCCAAGTTCTTCTTCATAACGAGGCGCGATGATACTCATATGGTGGCTGTGATAGGCAGTATCAACACGTAGGAGCCTGTTAAATATGCCGTCTTCCTCCAAGAGCTTTTGGACATGTTCGACTGCCTCTCGATCGCCGGTGAGGGTTGTGCTGAGAGGACTGTTGATGCAAGCAATGGACGCTAGGGCAACCTTCAAAGTCGATGACTTGTTAGTACAGCTCATATATCAACACTAACAGCAGTCGGACAGAGAATTAGACACAACTTACATCGCGAAGTTCCTCGTTAGTCCGCTCTAGATATGGCAGCACCTCAGGCTCACCGAGGCCAACAGCCATCATGGCTCCAGGCGATGGCACGGAGTCTTTGACCCATTGAGAGATCTGGCTTCTTCGCAGCGTGATCTGCATAACGTCCTGCTGCGTGATAGCGCCAGCAGCATACGCAGCTGCGATCTCTCCGCTCGAGTGTCCCAGTACCGCGTGTGGCACAATTCGCAGTTTTCTGAGAAGATCAACCAGAGCAACTTGCACTGCGGTGCTAGCCGGCTGAGCCACTTCACTCTGGTCCATCTTTGAGGTGCTTTTCTCTTTGAGAAGCTCTTCTACAAGGCTCCAGGTCATTCCGAGGGATTGGAGGATTTGATCTGATCGAACAATGGAGTTTCGAAAGGCGCTATTGGTCTGCAGAAGCTCGCGGCCCATGGCATACCACTGGGCTCCCTGGCCAGTGAACAGAAAGACAATGGGCTGAGGCTTTGACAAGGAGGCTCTCACGGATCCAAGGCTTGTCATGGAGGTGAGGAGATCCTCCGTTCGTGATGCCACACATGTCGATCGCCAGGCCATTAAGCTGCGTCGGCACCCCAGCGTCCAGGCAAGAGCTTGCAGGTCGACATTCTCGTTGCGATCGGTAACCCACTGCTGGAGTTCCTTCACGCTAGCGCTCAGAGAGCTCTTTGCTTTGGCCGTGAAGACGAATAGCTGCGGTGATGAGGAACCTGCCTCGCCTTGTGGGGTTCCATTGGTTTGGATGCTGTTGGACTGTGTCCCATTAAGGTCGTGACCATTGACTTGGTCGCTGTTCACCTCTTGCCATCCCAAAAGGCGGCTGCCGCTGGCTGATTCCAAAATAACATGGCCATTGGTCCCGCCAAAGCCGAAATTCTGGACAGATGCGCGACGCGAAAAAGAGCCGTCTTTGCGCAGCTTGGGCTCCCACTGTTCCAGGGCCATTGGAATCTGTCAAACGCGTCAGTTTGCGCTCGGTGGCTATTATGTATGCATGATATTCTGGAATTTCTCTTACCCGTATAGGATCCTTGATAAGATGTTTGATGCTTGACTTGACCTCTACCAGGCTGGGCAGCGATGGAATGAAGCCCTTCTCGAGCATCAAGACTGTTTTGATGACGGCTGCAATACCACTCGTGGACTCTGTGTGACCCACGCTGGCCTTAACCGAGCCTAGCAGGAGTTCCGAGTCTCTATTCTGACAGAACACCTTCCGGATTGCCGTCATCTCGACCTTGTCGCCTGCCTGCGTGCCAGTCCCGTGGGCCTCTACGTAATCTGTCTCGCACGGGTCTAGACCTGCCTCTGCGTAGACATGCTCCGCAAGCTCTTGTTGTGCCTCCGGGCTAGGGTATGAGATGCCGTTGGTCTTGCCATCGTGGTTGACGCCCGAGTTCCGGATGATCGCTCGGATTGAATCACCATCAGCAATGGCGTCGTCCAAACGCTTGAGAACAAGCGTCGCGACACCTTCTCCCCTCCCGTACCCATCGCCCCGTTCGTCAAAGGAATAACTTTTCCCATCGTCATTGAGCATACTAGTAGGTATTCATATTAAAAATGTCTGTAGCCGAAAGAATGCGTACTTACTTGAGGAAGGTTTCTCCAAACATAATGTCTGGAGTAAGTATCAAGTTAGTGCCACAAGCCAAAGCGAGGTTGCTCTCGCCTGTTCTCAGCGCCTGGCAGGCAAGATGCAGGGCAACTAAACCTCCCGAACATGCCGTGTCCACAGTCAATGAGGGTCCCCTTAAGTCAAGGAAGTAAGACACTCTGTTTGCAATGAGAGACTTGGTTGTGCCGAGTAGGTGGTGTTTTGCCAGCTCGTGGGTGTCTTTCAGCAACATTGTCTCCCAGTCTTGACTGAAAAGAGCCACATATACAGCGGCCTTGGATCCCTTCACAGTTTCAAGCGGCATGCCAGCATTCTCTAGAGCCTCATATGCCGTTTCGAGGAGGATCCTGCCTTGAGGGTCGAGAGCCTTTGCTTCTGCTGATGCGACGCCAAAGAAGTTGGCATCCCTGTCCCACAAGCCACATTATTAGTCCTCTGAAACCCACGTGGGAAATCAGTGAAGGGAACAGTCAAACTTGCTTACCATAGCCCTGGATCCTTATCCAGGAAGTGGCCACCGTGATGGTTGATCGCTTCCTGTACACTGGTGCCTGGGTGATAGAAGGAGTGCTCATTCCAACGATCTGCCGGTACTTTGCTCCAGGCACTCCGGCCTTCAGAGACTAGCTCCCAAAGACCTTCCGGGTCATTGGCACCACCCGGAAGCCTGCATCCCATGCCAACGATGGCGATAGGAACAGGTGCCCTAAGCTGGCTGGGTCCGGAGCCGTTCATGTTTGAAGAAGTGAAGTTGGGTTCACGAGACTTAGAAAATCATTCATACAGGTGAAAGTATGAAGGTATGACTTAACATTTGCAACCATAGGAAATATGGTAATTACGGCGCGTTTTGACTGATAAAGCACAGAGCTCTCACATATAGAAGTTGTGTTGACAATAATTCGTCGTCATCTACTGTTGCGTCTTTACGAACAATTCGCTGATCTCGCCTCCGGAGCTCTAAGCCGACGCCTAGTCCCTCTAAAGATTGGAACTTCAGTTGCCGGTCCAGGGTCGCAATCCCCCGCACCCTTGATGCGTTGCATAAAGCCTGATGTCAGGCCTGCGCGTGCCAAGGATGACAGTGGTCCAGATATGACGCAGATAGACTTAGGAAGCATCAACACGTCCAGGTTATGTTACTGAGCGCTTCTTTACAACTTTAGCCACTGCTTAATGGCCTGGAGTTCATCCAGACTTGTCCGTGTAAACTAGGATTGACGGCCCGGCTGAACGTTGAGCGGCAAGGAGTTAAGCTATGCAGGTAAGCCATGATGCTACAAACATACGACACCAAGACACATAAGAAGGTAACGATGTGATGGGGTCTAGCTCGAAGCACATCTGCCTAAGTTATGCAAACCGCAGAGAAGCTGTTCTCGCTGCATAAGACATGCGATTATAGCTGACGGGATTGGGAACCTAGACGCAAAGTCCTTGTCCTTGTCCTTATCCTTATCCTTGTCGGAGTTCAGGGTAAGATGTCTCTATCAACTTCAATCTATGGAGAATTATATGCGGGCCTCGTGAGGTGTGAATAGTCCTGATCTGTGATTGGTCATGGCCCATTGAACTCGAAGCCGTTGTGCTGAGAATTTGTGTAGTGGGAGCGTATGCTAATTGTGTCTTGGCCACTATCAGATCATGGCCCACGAAATATGCGTGATATCGTTATAAAGAGGCCATATTTCTATTCACACCTCAACTTTCTACAGAAGACCCCAAACTCTCATACATGCAACATGTCTGACATGCATCTGCACCCGCGGGCGATGTCAGTCTGCGAGATGCACCGCATATTTGAGGAACTCTGGATCCTGCAGCAACATGTCCATTTCTTGCTCAAACAAGTTGAGTACCACCTCGACACCGCCACCGGAGAGTTTAGGCAAAAAGAAACACGTCCTTGCTGATCGATTGAACCAGTCCATTGGCGGGCGCAGGGCCTCGGGGCATCCATCGTTACCAAAGAGCCGCCCCCCGAAGTTGAGGCTGGAAGCCGGCAGAGACAGCAGCGGGGAGATCTGCAGAGCTGTGCCGTCGAGCGGCATATCTGTATACTTCAGCCGGTTGAAGTCAGGCAGAGTATCAGCGAGTGCATAAGCGTTCATCAGAGTCTTGGGGTTCACGCCCGCAGCCCCCTCGCGGACAAGACGTGCGATTGACGCCAAGCTTGTCTCAGGATTCGTCAATTGCGCCAGAGGCATAAGAGTAAGATTGACGCATGTCATGTTGCCGAGATACCCTGATAGAAGCAGATCCGAGTCCAGTTGTCCTCGGCCATCCAGCATAATGGCTACCGCTGCCCATGCCCCCTTCTTCCCAACCTTGGATTTGCTATGGGAGTCTTGAAGGGCGAGGTTACGTCGAGCCCTGAGGGTACTGCGCCATACTAGGGCACTTAGAGCATCCATAGACGATACAACAGGGCTACCAGTGTCTATGCTGTTCCTGTAGAGGAGAGTGAAACTATCTGCAGGAATGTAGAAGATTGCAGACCTCATGGGCACCTCTGTCAAGGGAGCCGGTGCTGCACGACTAGCCTCTGTCTCAGGTACTGGAGGTGGAGGTCCGGACCGACCAAACAACCGCCAGGATGTAAAGTCGGGACGATCCTTTGAGCCGTGTGTTTTGCAGGCAGCGGCTAATAGACTCCTGTCGGAGGCAGCTAGTAGAGGGGCAATAACCGAGACGTCGGACTGCAGCTGTATAGCACGACAATGCTTCGCCCACAAATTGACGATGGAGATGGCGGCCGTGCCATCACAAACGAGATGTTGAGGTCCCGCAATGAGGATGCAGCCGCCAGGAATGAAGCACGCCTGAGCCTTGAAGACGTCGGGCCCCTTGCTCACATCGGGCGGGAAGCTGATCCATTCAGGCTGAGAATTGGGTAGAATATCCGTGGGGAAGCCCTCTTCTCGCAGCTCGTCAAAAGTTTCCTCGGAGTCACGCTGGTGGAAGGCGAGTTGACTTGGCCACGGTCCGGCGAGATCTACATGGCGGTGTCGAATGACGAGCTGCCCAGGTCTGTAGTCTTTAGCGTTGGGATCCTGACCCCAGGTCTGGCCCGAAAGCCACGGCAGCTGAACAAAGGTCCGGTGAAGCCCCTCGTGAAGGACTTTGAAAGCGGACTCGGGTGTAACTCCCGGCTTGAGGGGTAGATAGAAACGAAACGCGCAGTAATGGCGGGGTGCTGCATGGTCAATAGGGCTGAGGGGGGTCTCCATGATGTTCTCCATTTTGGCTGTGTAATTGGGTCCGGGTTTAAAGATAGTCGATATAGCTTCGAAAGTCCCAAGCCTAAGAAGATATGGTCTAGCATTTTATAGGGTAGGCAGATATCCGGGCATATGTGTCAGACGGCCCGACAGTCCGGGGACTTAGGATTTACACGCGATATCAGCCGGATTCATGATCCACACTATCCTAGACGACTAGCAGCTCTACAGTTGAGTCAGTTCCTTAGGATTGAGCCAGACCCAAACAGGAACTCTGAGGATCCTTGGTTACTTTTATGGCCAATTGAGTAGGAAGAATAGGGCCCTGTTTGATAGAGAGAAACAGAACAGGACTCATTCGCCTTCAGACTTATCGAGAGATAACCAGTTTTCGTGTTCGTTATACGACGAATCTTAAAGAAACAAAGAAAAAAACTGAAACTGAAGATGGCTATGCCAAACGAAATCATTCAAGACACGGGATTCTTGAATAATGGCTTGAATGGGTCATCGTATCCTACCGCATCTGTAGCGGACGATGTCAACATGATGAATGGCCATGCGAGTACTCCCGCCACGACGCCCATTGCAATCATAGGCCTGAGTTGTCGTTTTCCAGGCGACGCAACGAACCCAGAAAAGTTCTGGGAGCTTATGTCTGAGAGCCGCGGAGCATGGTCCGAGATTCCAAAGGACCGCTTCAATGCTGCCTCGTTTTACCATCCTGAGCCATCGAAAATTGGAAGTGTAAGTGGAAAGACAATGGGATATGGTGCAATTCATGGTAAACCACGCACGTATGCTGACCTTGACTCTAGTCAAATGTTTGGGGCGGGCACTTCTTGAAAGAGGATGTATCCCTTTTCGATGCGTCCTTCTTCAACTTGTCTGCCGAAGTGGCAGCAAGTATGGATCCACAAACGCGTCTTCAGCTTGAAGCCGTCTTCGAGGCTGCGGAAGATGCAGGTATCACACTCTCGCAGCTAGCAGGGTCACAAACATCCGTATTCGCTGCGCTGTGGGTTAGGGAGTATCATGACTCCATGATGAGGCGGCCAGAGTCGCTTCCTCGCTATTACCTCACCGGGAATGGAGGGGCCATGGCCTCTAATCGTATCTCACACTTTTTTGACCTCAGGGGTGCAAGTGCCACGATCGATACGGCCTGTTCAAGTTCGTTGACAGCTTTGCACCTGGCGTGCCAGAGTTTGCGAACAGGAGACTCAACCATGTCCATTGTAGGTGGTGTCAACCTCATCCTCAACCCGGATATGTTCATTGCCTTATCGACACTGGGCATGGCTGGACCTCAAGGACGCTCTTACAGCTTCGATCAGAGGGCAGAAGGATTTGGTCGTGGTGAGGGAGTCGCAGCTCTTCTCTTGAAACCCTTGAGTGATGCCTTGCGCGATGGCGATCCGATCCGTGCTATTATCAGGGAGACTACCCTTAATCAGGACGGCAGAACGCCAACCATCACGTCTCCCTCTCAGGAAGCCCAAGAGGAATTGATCCGCACCTGCTACAAGAGGGCTGGTCTTAACCCTCTGGATACTGCTTATGTAGAGACACACGGCACAGGGACCATGGTTGGTGACTCCATCGAGGCTGGCGCCATCGGCGAAGTCCTTGGCAAGGGGCGTCCAGCAGACAAGCCTCTTCTGATCGGTTCAGCGAAGTCCAACATTGGCCATCTGGAAGCTGCATCTGGCCTGGCGTCAATCGTCAAGGTTGTATTGGCACTTGAGAATGGTTTGATTCCCCCAAATTACGACTTTGTTCAAGAGAGCCAGAAGATCCCCTTTCGCGATTTGGGAATTCGAGTCGCAGGCGAGGTGCAGCAATGGCCTCCGCACTTACCTCGACGTGCCTCAATTAACAGCTTTGGGTACGGAGGAACCAACTCTCATGTGATCATGGAGGCAGCTGAATATCACCTTCCTAGTGTTAATGGACCAAATCTGAATGGAGCTGAACTCAATGGCTCTGCCCTTGAAACGAACGGGCTTGACGTCCCTGTTGCCGACGGATCTCAAACTGTTGGCTCTGCAGTCAACGGAACTAGAGTCAACGAGTCTCCCATCGACGAATCCTCAATCAACAAGCCATCCGCTATTACACCTAGTATCAATGGCTCATATCTTTTGCGAGATGGGGTCAATGGGTCATCTCACAACCCAACATTGGATCGGTTCATTTTTCCTGTCAGCGCGAGAGACGAGGCCGGAGTAAAAGTGATGATGTCTAGACTCAAGGAGTTCCTGCTAGATAAAGGCCGACATTCCGAATTGAGAAGCCTCGCATACACACTCACCGAGAAACGAGAACGCTTCTCCTGGACGGTCGCACCCCAAGCTGCTAACATGGAGGAACTTATTGAGAGTTTGGGCAACAGGGACCTGAAGCCAGCGCTCAGACGCGCCACACCGAGAGTCGGGTTTGTCTTTAATGGACAGGGCGCACAGTGGTTTGCCATGGGGCGTGAACTCATGGGCGCATATCCAGTATTTGATCAGTGTCTAGATGAGGCCGACAGTCACCTTAAGTCCATGGGTTGCGAGTGGTCCCTCAAGGAAGAACTATCTCGCGACAAACAGAGCTCGCGCGTCAACGAGACACACATCTCCATTCCGCTTTGTGTGGCACTCCAGATCGCATTGGTCGCCCTTCTCGAGTCGTGGAACATCAAGCCAACAGCTGTTACTGGCCACTCTTCGGGTGAGATATCGGCTGCCTTCGCGGCTGGGGCCCTCGATATTCGCAGTGCTATGGCAGCATCGTATTTCCGCGGCTCAATCACGGCCGGGGACCTTGTTACAGATAAAACCGTATCTGGATCCATGATAGCAGTTGGCCTTGGCCCAGATGCTGTCCAGCCATACCTCGATAACCTCAAGTCTGGAAAAGTCATCATTGCCTGTGTCAACAGCCCAGTGAGCGTCACCCTATCTGGGGATACCACCGGTGTCGAAGAATTGGAAGCTCTCTTCAAAGCCGACGAGGTCTTCGCCCGTAAGCTTGTTGTTCCTGTTGCTTACCACTCCCACCATATGGATCGACTCGCAGACAAGTACCAAGCAGCACTGAGAGCCCACATGCAAGTGAACTTCACCCTTAATGGCGTCGCATTTGCATCACCAGTCACAGGCGCCTGGATCTCCGAGTCCAAAGCTCTAGGTCCTGAACATTGGGTCAAGAACATGGTTCAACCCGTGCTCTTTGCAGAGTCCTTCCGCTGCATGTGTGCCGACGAACCAATAACCGACGCTGGCTCCCAGAAGGCGACGAGGAACATTGATCTGATTGTCGAGATCGGTCCTCACGGTGCACTAGCGGGACCCATTCGGCAATGTCTCTCCGCTTCAGAGAATCTGAAAGACCAAGGAATCGGCTACGGCTCGTGCTTGACTCGCGGAGTTGATGCTATCCAGACAATGCAAGGTCTTGCCGTTATGTTACTCGACAAGGGCTACCAGATTGACTTGACAGCTATTAACTTCCCCAAGGGAATACACAACGTTTCTGTTCTTCGGCTGCCTTACTATGCTTGGAACCATTCAACCTCACTGTGGCTAGAGCCGCGCCAGAATCGGGACTACCGTCTTCGTAAACATGCAGTACATGATCTCCTTGGTGTGATGGTTCCTGGATGCAACCCATCAGCACCATCCTGGACACACCAGATCCGCTTGTCCGAGAATCCATGGGTCCGTGACCATGTTGTGGACAACGAGATTGTATATCCGGCTGCCGGCATGATCGCCATGACCATTGAAGGTCTTCGTCAGCTCTCGGATGAGCAGGGACACATCGAGGGATACTTCATCCACGATATGGAGATAACCAATGCGGCGATTGTTCCAGACACGCCCCAGGGCCTGGAGCTGCGTTTATTTATAGGTGAAGTTGATGAAAAAAGTCTCCGTGAGGACCGTCGCGCCTTCACTATATTTGCTGTCCCACGACAAGGTGATTGGATTCAGTGCTGCAAAGGGCTGATCCGCGTTCATCACGGTAGAGCCCGAGATAGCCACGCATTGGGCTCTGTCCTGACACGGCCAGCTCATGTTGATGACTCTGAGCTAGAAGACGAGGAGATTCAAAGTGATGAATTCTTCCAACAGCTCGAAAGTGCCAGCTTGCGATATGGGAAGACATTCCAAAACCTCGACATGATTCGTCGCAATCAAGGGAGGTCAAGCGTCATGTTTCACGTGGCTGATTCTGCATCAACTATGCCCCAGCGATATCAAAGCAAACACATCATTCATCCGATTACACTCGACTCCGTTTTACAAAGCGCCTTCACGGTGATTACTCCCGAACATTCCAATGCCATGGGGGGCTCAGTGCCTCGGTCAATCCAGAGTATGTATGTATCCGCAAACATCAGTACCTCTGTGGGGCACAGATTTGTTGCAAGGAACAAACTCCTTGATACCGACTCGAAGGGTTTCGAGGCTTCCATGGTTGTCTCAGATGTTGATGCAACATCCGACGCATCACCTGTTGCTTTGGAGATCACAAACATTCGATATTAGGCGTTAGGAAACACTACCACATCTTCTGATTTGCAATCCACCAGCAACCTGTGCCTTCAGACGGAATGGGTCCATGACATGTCCCATATTAGAACCGATGCATACAAACAGTCTCTTCGGTGTGAGATCTCTGAGCAAGAGGTGCTTCTTCTGGAGGATCTGAAGCGTGCTTCAGCGTATTTCATCCATGATATCTTGCAACAGCTGAAGCAGGAAGACATTGACCAACTTGAATGGCATCACAAGGTCATGTACGAGTGGCTTCTGTATCAACAAGACCTCGCCTCAAAGAATCAGATCGCCCCCAGGAGCTCCACCTGGGTTAGAGCTAAGCCAGGCATCAAGCAACGCCTATGGGACCAGGTCGCAGCAGCCTCGGTTAATGGCGAGATGTTGGTCCGCATCGGCAAAAATCTCCTTGGCATCTTGCGGAAGGAAATTACTCCTCTGGAACTTATGATGAAGGGGAAGCTTCTCTACAGATATTATGAGAAAATGCTTCGTATGAACCGTTCATTCGACCAAATGGAACAAATAGTGCGGACCTTCTCACATGTTTGCCCACGACCCAGAGTTCTTGAGATAGGTGGTGGAACAGGCTCGGCCACTGGACCTACCCTGCGGGCAATGAGCAGCGATGATGGACTACATGAGCCTCGCCTCTCTCGTTACGACTTTACCGATGTCTCTTCAGGATTTTTAGAGGCTGCCCACGATAAATTCGCACCTTGGGCGCACCTGATGACTTTCAAGACATTGAATATTGAGAATGATCCGGAGCAGCAGGGTTTTGAGCTTGAGAGTTATGATGTTATCATTGCTTGTCAGGTTCTTCATGCCACCAAGGATATGACCCACACCCTGACCAACGTGCACAAATTGCTGAAGCCTGGTGGCAAGCTCATCATGGTCGAAACAACGCAGGATAGTGTAGATGTGCAGCTCGTCTTCGGGACAGTGCCAGGGTGGTGGCTTAGCACAGAGCCTGAACGGAAATACAGTCCAAACATGCCAGTGAGTACGTGGGTCGACATCCTTGGACGGAATGGCTTCTCCGGAGTTGACCTGGTTGTCAATGACTGCGAGGATGAACGCAACTACGCTATCAGTGTCATCGTGTCGACGGCTTTGCCTACTGCTGCTGTTGACTATCCCTCATCTGTGAGGCTCGTTCATGGTCCGACAACTCCTCCTCAGGAATGGCTGGCTAGTCTCCAAAGTTCCATTCAAACGAAAACCGGCGTTGAACCATCCGTAACGAGTCTTGGTGAATTCGTGCCAGACGGCACCGTGGCGATTTTCTTAGCTGAGATCGAAGTTCCCATTCTCGACGGAATGGACGCCCCAGCCTTCGACGCCATCAAGCGCATATTGAACGATTCCAAAGGATGCCTCTGGCTTTCCCGAGGGGCTTCAGTCAAGTCTGCCTTGCCCGAGCGAGCCCTTCACATTGGTCTGCTACGTACACGTCGCCTCGAAGACACTGTCAAAAGGTACGCAGCGTTGGATCTAGACAGCAAGGAGCCTGCTTGGTCAAATTCCAGCATTGATCATATCGCCGACTACTTTGCTCAGGCATTCAACTACACAACTGACAAATCGGCTATCGACTTTGAGTCCGCCGTTCGTGACGATGGCCTACTCTTGCCTCGACTTACTCCCGACAGCGTAGAGTCCATGGAATCACAGCCCAATGGCAGCAAGAATCAGTTCAATCCTGAGCTGCAGCCATTTGGTGCATCACTGGATCGCGCACTGCGTTTGGACATCAGAACTCCAGGCGATCTCGACAGCATCGCATTTGTTGAGGACGATGCTCCAAAAGAGCATCTAGACGATGATTTTATTGAAATCGAGGCGAAAGTCTTCGGCGTCAACTCAAGAGACGCAATATTTAGTGTAGAGAAGCCCGATGATGCAACGATTGGCTTCGAGTGCAGCGGTATCATTACGCGAGTTGGCTTTGTGGGAACTGCATCCGACAACAATGCCCACATTCCTCATGACTTGAAGGTAGGGGACCGCGTCTGTGGCTTCTCCACTAGACATGGCCACTTAGGGCACAAGGTCCGTGTGCACCATACGTCAGTGGCCAAGATACCTGACGATATGTCCTTCGAAGCCGGTGCCTCGATCCCAATCACGTTCGTTACGGCGTACTACAGCGTCCTCGAGAAAGCGCGCCTTGAGAAGGACGAGAAGATCCTCATTCATTCCGCAACTGGTGGGGTTGGACAAGCAGCTATCATGCTCGCGCAGTCCGTTGGTGCAGAGGTCTTTGCCACGGCCGGCTCGCAGGAGAAGCACGAGTTCCTGCGAAATGTGTACGGGATTCAAGATGATCACATTTTCTGGTCCAATGATGTCTCCTTTGCAGCAGGAGTTATGACTGCAACGAAGGGCTACGGAGTTGATGTTGTGCTCAATACTCTGAGCGGTGAACTGCTGCATGCTTCTTGTGAGGTTCTAGCTCCGCTCGGTCGCTGTATCGATATCAGCAGGCATGATATCCAACGGAACAAGATAATGGAAATGAAAATATTCGACATCGGCAAGTCATTCATTACTGTTGATGTTGCCAAGGTCGCCGAGCTCCAGACCAAAATCTTGCGTCGTGCCTTGAGGAAATGCGTGGACTTGCTCGAGGCTAAACAAGTTCACCCAGTACAGCCTCTGCACGTCTATCCCATCTCCGAGGTAGTACAAGCATTCCAGGCCGTACAGGAAGGGAAGCACATTGGCAAGATCCTCCTCAGCACAGGAGAGGAAGATGTTGTGCCTGTCATGCCTACGAAGAAGGCGGTCAAACTGCAGCCAGATGTGTCCTACCTGATTGCAGGTGGTCTTGGGGGTATAGGTCGTTCTTTGGTCAGATGGTTCGTCGCCCATGGTGCAAAGAACATCCTCATTCTATCACGCAGTGCAGCGTCTCGAACAGGTTCTGGAGATCTTTCCAAGGAGATGGAAGGCCAAGGCTGCCGAGTGGTGGTTAAGAACTGCGATATCGCAGAGGCCGATGGCCTGAGCCGAGCCTTGAATGAGTCCTACAATGAGATTCCACCCATCAAAGGTGTCATACAAGCTGCTATGGTTCTTAACGTAAGTTGAAAGCCACATTTACTATCCATCCAAGATTGCGTCACGGCTAATGAACCCCGTAGGACTCCGTCTTTGAGCATATGGATCATAAGCAATGGTGTGATGCCACACGACCCAAGGTTCTGGGAACGCGAAATTTGCATAATGCTTTCAGTGATAATCTCGATTTCTTCGTTATGCTTTCGTCCCTGACTGGTGTCGTGGGTAACGCGTCACAAGGCAATTATGCAGCTGGCGGATCTTTTCAAGATGCTTTCGCTAGCTGGCGCACGGCCCAAGGTCTTCCCGCCGTCTCTATTGACCTTGGGACTATCAAGTCTGTTGGCTATGTTGCCGAGACAAAAGGCGTTGCGGCGCGCATGCAGAGGGCAGGTTATGTCCCGCAAGAAGAGGAAGAGGTCCTTCGGTTGATCGAGGCAGCCATCCGGACGCCGTTGCGGCAATCTCCGTCTCGCCAGAGTCAAGTCATCACGGGCATCGGGCCATACGATGATGTTGGGGATATCGCATGGCGTAAGGAGCGACGCTTCGCCAATCTCTTACGCGCATCACCCACTGGTGCCGGAGCCGAGGCATCAGGCTCGTCATCCAACGGCGGAGAACGGGAGTGCCTCGCAGATCTTATTTCCAAGGCAAAGACTCTGGCAGAGGCGAGGGACTTGGTGGCAGATGGCATAGCGGTCAAACTGGCTGACATGTTCATGCTGACGGTTGAGGAAATTGACAAGTGCCAGGGACTGGCCAGGTACGGTGTAGATTCTCTGGTGGCAGTGGAGCTCAGGACTTGGCTCTCTAGCCGGATCCAGACCGAGATTTCTATCTTTGACATGCTGCAAAGTGCATCGTTGATGGCAGTTGCGGAGAAGGCGGCTATGAGGAGTAAACTTGTTATCAAGGTTGGTCTTGTCAGCAATGGAGAGAATTTACTGGACTAGCAAAGAGGAAGCTAGTAAAGAGACAGATAGCGGATATCGATAAAAGAAACATTTCTCGCCACCTAGATCTATCACATCCAATAAAGGAAGAATCGAATCATCCTAATTTATGTTTCCCTTTTAATCCTTGAAGTTATAATTCCGCATATATAAGTAATATTTACTGTAGACATATAATATCGTCGCAACAAATAGAGATCTAATTGACATCCAAGATGATGCAAGAACAGGATAGAAGATACTTGACAAGAAGAAAGACTTCCCAGTGATGCACACTCTCAGCTTTGAGCTTCTAGGACCAGGCCTTGTTGAGATTATTGCCAAAGTTGGCGTCGATGAAGGGAATATTGGCACTACCCCAAGGCTTGTTGCGATCGCCCGATGGACCAGTGATCAGACCTTGGCGGGCGGCGGGAGTCATAGCAGCCCAATCGTAGATCCAGTAAGTACGGCCAGGGCTGGTCTTGAACTGTAGTTCATGGTTCTTACCAAAGCTAGTGAAGTATTCAGCCATGACGTTATTGCCACTTCGCTGGGGGCTCTTGGTCTTCTTATAGTCTCCGTGACCAGAAGCGGCAGCCGCGTAGAGCGTAGCTCCTGGAGACTGATAGTTATCGATGAAGACGACGACATTCTCCCAGTCGTGACGATGGCCGCTGACGAGGTTACCATCAGCGGGTTGGTCCTTAGGCCAGTACCAAGCATACATAATAGCAAGCTTGCCATTATGCATAGCAGCGCGCGCATAGGTCTGGCCCTTTCTCGTATCCTTACAGCCACCTGTCTTGCTACCACTATCTTGGAGTCCACCGCTGTTACGGAGGTTAGCCAAAAGATCACTTTAACTTGGATAGCGAGTCAGTTACTTACTTGACGTTGCCGTTCGTGTCAACTGCAGTGTATGGCTGACAACCATCGGCAATATGGAGAAGAGGCTGCCATCTGTCGATAGCGGCACCGATGGCACCTCCCTGGACAGTCTTGCCAATAGGGTTGAGAGAATCGTGGTTGACCACAGCGCGGGCGTGAAGGTTGTTCAGGACCTCGGATGGAGCAGCCATTCCGGTGGCAGCAAGGGCCAGGAAGGCGCTGAAGATAGACTGAGGATGCATTTCAAGTAGAAGTGGAAGCGAAGAGCTTGGGTTTGTTGCGATGACTGTTATGTAGTGAAGGTGATTCAATGTATGAGGCTGAGTGTGATGAGAGAGTTCTGGGAGAGAAGCGCGTCGAACGCTCTTATTTATAGTTACTTTCCACAACATGAAGCTTTACAACACGCCACGGCTTCATTATCTTGGCATTTCTATACGAAGTTAGGTGCCTATGCTTTCATGAGTCTATACTCAGAAAGACCTCGGTATGGCATAATTAGACAGGGAATCTTTGAAGAAAGTTTGCATACCAAACTCAACTTTAACCGGTATATGGGGCCATCGGCGAGGTATACCTTGGTGGAATACGAGACGCCATTGATCTTTCATTGTTAGTAGTTAAGAAAGTTCCTCGAAACTCAATATGAGCATTAGTGTTCCACTGTCTGCGCAATTTTAAGAGCACAGTTGCCGGCGAGTCAACCTCTAGTTAGTTTCATAGCAACACTTGGACGTTGGCAATGGGCGATCCACAGCCGACTGTTTGCCCTGCATCCTCAGTGTGGATGGCTACCCTTATGTCGACTCGCGTTACCGGCAAAATCGAGATAAGTCTATTTGTGAAATAGGATCTAACTGCATGGCTACTGCCATCGCTATCCCCCGTTCCACTTGAGGTTGGGGCTAGCCACCAAAACATTCTAGGCCCATGGGTTCTTCGATTCCAAATCCTGCCAAACGACAGTAGTATCAGTCGCTTCGAGTTCGTTTTCGGTATTAACAGGGGTCCGAAGGCTCCTTGGATCAGGCCACGTGCCTTGGCGCCTGCAAGGAACAGGTTGACAGATACCGTTTGTGTAACCTTGTCGTTATTTAGAGTTAAAATCCTAGCCCAACATGGCGTCAGGTGAGCGGGAAAGTGGAGGAGGCTGCGAACGCGGACTGGCGACTAGCAGGGGGGTTACGGTAGTTCAATCTGCAAAAGTTCTTCCTGCTCGGTAGTGACACGACGTTAAGGTCACAACGGTTCGGCTGACGCCATTACTGCCACTATTTTAATAATGTTAAACTTGGTATTTAACAACGTCTCGGATTAGGGATATTATACTCTAACTCATTCGCCGGCTGTATTGTCGCCCAAAGAGCAGTGGAACAGAAAGGTATAAAAACCGTTTTGGCTATCGTCACTGCGCCACATCCAGTCTCCAGTTAAATTCCAAATTACCTAATCACATAAAGTCACTTGAAACGACGGGTTCTATGACTTACTCGTTAGAGCAGGAGAGCTAGGATCACCAGAAAGCCTGTGATAATGAAGTGTATTAAATACGAGCCTCAAGTTTCTCGGTATCTGATGGCAGATAAGTCCATGAATCATATCTGAAGCTATGCTGTAGTAGTAGGCTTGGCACTAAATCATTCGTTGGGACCATCCCAATGCAGTATGTCGTCAAAACACGAGCTACTCTCGGCATTTTCCGACTACAATTACTACCGTGGGACTGGTCTATGGACATAAGTGGCGTGATTTAAATCACTAAAGTGAAGACATGGATCCTTGAGTACCTGATCTGGCAGGTGACTGGACCACCCTTAGGATGTTTGCTTCGGCTTTTACCGAAAGGCCGTCCCGCGCGCACCCTGTCTTCGCTTCCAGCTCGAAGTTCCCTCTGTCAAGCTACGTGATTGAGCCACTGGGATCTGTCGATGAAGTTACTCTATCCGATTCTTATTTTCGATTATTACTTTCTCCTAACAAAACGATCCTCGTGAGCTATCAGATCTCTAACCCAATCATGCACATCTGTGATCCCTTTCGCTATCTGTATAGCAATAGTCACAAGTGATGATGTGCTCGCTAAGGATTTCGAGTCGGGTTCCTTACTATAGATCGAATGCTAATGACATGACTTGAACCCGACATTCCGGCTCGACAGCAAGGGTGTAGGATACGTCTGGTGGAAATTTGCAATCGGATTTTCAAGACAACCTTGTTGACCTGAGACTGCCAAGACATGTGGCTAAAATTAATGTCGCGTAAGCACCAACCTCAAAGCCACAAAAGCCCACGTGCTCGGTTGGTTAGCCAAAGTACTTACGGCATTTGACACTTCTGAGACCTCTACATCCTGACAGGGGTTGTGCGCACTTTCTCAAAATTCAACAGGTGTAGGGTAGTTTAGCCAAAGACAAGTGATAACCAGGTGATTATTGAGACAACGGATTGTTTAGATGCATGATCTAAACTTATGGTTGTTTGCAAGTATGCTGAACGAAAACCTGTTCCGCGCAAAACTGGGTTCACAGAATTTGGATTTGACATCGAGTCCTGGTATCTATTCGACCTCTACGCAAATTACTGGTCTTTCGGGCTGATTGCTTCCCCCTCCTGGCTCCATCCAGATCGTATTGTCTGTACAACATTGGAACTTGATGGCCTAACCAAGATATCGTGCTGTCATCCTTCAACAGGAACATCAACTTCCGAATTTAGCCACAGCGATTGCTGGACCATTGAGTTGTTTGCTTAATGCGACATAAACCGCCCCCGTGTATGACTAGCAGATCTGTTTAGGCGCCTTCGTCCCTCCCAAGTTTATATAAGAACCAACCTTAAGAGTACACCTCGGGTCCGCTCCGTATAAGGAAACCGACCAAAAAATATACCACAGCCACAGTCGCAAGCATCGCTACGTATCGGACTATGAGTAATTATATGGGGCGGTTTGGGGTCGTGTCTATCCTATCATAGCAGCGTGTAACGTCGCTGAGCAAGGGGTGCAAGTTTCGCCTTGGGGGCGTTGAGGTTTCGACATGACAACTTCGTAAAAATTTGGGTGCATTGCTCAGATAACAAGAGAAAAACAGGAAACCGGTAAGAAAGATATAGGCTATTGCGGACTCAACTAAGAAAAGATCAAGGTTAATATCATTAAATGTATTCTCATCGTGGCACCTGTCGATAAAGAGCTGGATGACACCCGAAGCTAAGCAAACTTACAAGCCCGATAGAGACAGTCGCCCAGCCTCTCCTCTGTCTTATTTTTCTGGCGATCTCCTTACCAGAGGCTTCATCGGATAGAACAGCCGCAACGAGGACGATTGCAGCGATATCGAACATAGAGCGGTCGGCGATCACGATAATGGCATCTATGACGGTTGGGATCACAGCGACAGTAGTAGCGATAATATTGTCGGTTCTGAGGGGAGCCAGAAAGTACCCGTAACATTGCTAAGGTCCATGAGAAGCCCCACTAGTGAGGAAACTCCTGGCAGAGACGTGACTTAATAGCGATATACCTATAATTTCTTTGACTATGTCTCCCCGCTCCATAGATTCTTCCAATGATGAAACAAAAGCTCAACGACTGATTCCCCCATGTGTCCATTCTATGTATTACTTTGTATCACCATAATACCGCCTTCCACATTTGTGTAAGCTATAACACCAATGCTTCTCCATCAAGACTTCCATCATGATAGCCTCAGATCATCACGACTCAATGAGGTCGATCTCAATTCTGCCATCCGCCCTACGATGTTCCTGTAAAGGCGCAACGACCGCCCTCGCTGCCGCTAGCTCTGCCCTGCTGCGGCCCGTTTTGTCTGTGTAGCCGCAATAGAAGGAGTAACGTGGCGGGGACATTGAAGTTACCATAGTTAGGATGACAAAAGCTAGGTATTGGTATCAAAAGTGGATGAGTTCTTGAATCACCTGCCTTCTGCCCCGTAAGACTAGGTAGTATTCGGGGTTCTGTAAAATTAATTGGTTCTCTGAGGAGTAAAGCGTGCCAACTTGTTGGATCGCACAGACACTAGAGTTAAAGCCAAGAGAAAAAGAGAGCGATTCTCACGAAATTGTCATAGCGATGTAACAACAGTAGTACAGAACTCCTGATTGCTCAGTAATCGATCGCAAAACTTGACTACATAGACTAGTTCTCACTGCCGAGCCGACGTACCGACGATGATCGGCATAGCTCATTTCCTATAGATGTTTGCCATGACTAGCGGATCATCATCATCCGTATATCCGCGAATCAGTCTCGTGGGACCTTTATAGACTGCCTTATTTAGGTAAAAACAAAAGCCCGAGGTGTACACCACTTTCTTAGTCACAAGGACGGCAGAGGATGGCAGATCATCAAGGAGGCCAAAGCTTATGCCGAATGGGGTGTATTCTTGCGAGTAACTGACTCGTGTCATTTCGAAATGCTCGATAGTCATTTACATAAATATCATCCTCGCGAATGGCGTTCATCATTTGATTCCGCAAGTCTACAAAAGTCTATCTTCTTACCGCTTAGTTTTTACGACAATCTAACACACTTGCCTGTTAGTCAATATGCGCTCGCAACTGATTTCGCTTCTAGCTGCCGCCAGCTTCGCGTCAGCGGCCCCACAACAGTCTGAGAAACGGGCTTCCGCTGCAAGCTGCAGCTCATATACCATCATCAATACCAGGGGCACTGGAGAAGCCCAGGGCGCTTCCGCTGGTTTCAGGACGATGAACTCTCGAGTCACGTCGCAAGTTTCCGGTGGCAAAGTGTACAGCACTGTATACGCTGCTGGTTTTGACCAGAACTCTGCTCAAGGGACCCGCGATATTGTCAGGGAGGTCAATAGTGTCCTATCATCTAACCCCAACGAGTGCTTTATCCTGGAGGGCTATTCCCAGGGTGCCGCAGCGACCGTCAATGCACTCTCCCAACTGACTGGCAGCGCCTTCAACGCCGTCAAGGGCGTATTCCTCATTGGAGATCCGCTGCACAAGAGCGGATTGGCATGCAATGTGGACAATAATGGAGGCAGCACTACCAAGAATGTGAATGGTATCTCGGCTTTCGGAAGCACTGGCATTCCCCAAAACTGGATTTCGAAAACTCTCGATGTCTGTATCTATGTGAGTCCAGGCCCTAGATTGCCGATGGCGACGTCGTCGGCCTTGGAAACAGTTTGCTAACATGATAAGGGTGACGGTGTTTGCGACACCACGCATGGTTCAGGTATCAACGGACCACATCTGCAATATCCGAATGATGCAGCCACTCAAAATCTTGGAACGACTTTCGTTGTGAAGCAGCTCGGTGGACCTGCCTAAGGGTCTTTTGAATGATCGAATAAGATGCCGTCGTAGGTTACGGCGGGGAGACCGAGCATAAGTGACGGAACAATAAATAAGCCCTTGTCATTGACAGGTTCATATACGAGCACACAATATAAATTATTATATCGCACCCAACAGCCTAAAGTACCCAAAAACCATTTATCATCCACATTATCTGAATTATACTACGATGTTCTGGACAGAACGGATAATATTTCAATTGGCGTCTCTTAGAAAAGCGTCTACAAAGATATCTAAAGAGATTACTCACGATCAAGTGCAAAGTCGAAGATGACTGCAGCTTTTGGTATTTCAAAAGCCGTAGTATATCTGACCAGCACAATGCTGTACCTCAATTGGTGAAGCTGAAGAGTATACTAAGTATATTAAAAACGATGGTAGATACTATCCTGCTACCCAGAAACTGGATTGCTCATCTTTACCATCCCAGAGCTGACTTAATAGAGGCTTCAAGCAGCGCTCCACCCTGGGCCTGAGTGGCGGCATTTGGGTGGTAGTCACAGCCCGCTTCCGAACCTTGGGAGGGCCAATCTACCAAATGAGTCTTGACACCGCTCAGCTGCTGCATCGCATCCTTGAGCACTTGGACATTGGTGGATTTCTGCGCATCGGCCTGAGTAGGATAGCTATCGCTAAGTAACGGGGAAGACACGAAGAAGAATTGGGCTTTCGGGTAATGTGAGTGTATGCTTATGACAAGCGTTACCAAGGCTTTTGTAAGGTCTTTTGGGTCAACTGGGTCGCGTACGCCAAGATAGCTGAAATCGTTCGTGCCGAGATTGATCACCACAGCGTCTGGAACCCACGACTTGGGGAATGTGAAACTATTGTCTTTGTCGTTGGCACCGTAGCGCGTGTAGAGAACAGGCATTGTTTCCGAGGTGTCAGGAGGTGTTGAGGCATAGTTACGAGTCAAGCCCTTACCACTCCAAGCGACAACGCTATAATCTGCTTTCAAAGCTCGCGCTGCCACCGCACCATATGTCTTGCCATTGTTTTGTAGAACAGCCGAGTCTGTGCATGGTAAAACGCCGTCAAGGCCGTAACCTACGGAGATGGAGTCCCCAATGATCTCAATCTTGCGCTTAGGCGCCACGTTCCATACCAGTGTGCCATCCGTGGCAACACCAGTGACGCGGAAGATGCCGAAAGAACTCTCAGACCGTTTGCGTAGCTCAACAGTGTGGGTTCCTTTTGTCAGCTTCGGAGTTGAGATTGAGGTGCCGTTTACATTGCGAATGAGAATTGGATCCTTGCCGTCGATGATCAAATCTGCGCTTGAGGTTCCGGTCACACCGTCGATGTTGATGCTGGCTGTGGTTCCCTTAAAAGTGAAATCGACTCCAGTGCTTGGCCATGTAAGCTGTTTGGTCGCCGGGTTGACCCTTCCGACGAAACGATAGGTCTAGACCTATGGTTAGAAGCATCCAAGTGTCGATAATGGTTAGACTTACCGGTATAGAGGCGGCAGTGACGGCGGTCACCAAGAAGGTCAATACGGCAATCTTCATATTAGCTATAGCGTATTACTTATACCTAAAAGCCAAGTTTCAAGGTGATGAGCCAGGTAGCGAGTCCGAGGGACGCTGCACATTATATGCTTTTCAAGATCTCCTGACCAATCCTAGAGGGCTCGGCAGAGACTGTCCGAATTACCCAAGGAGGTAAGGTGGGCAGGGTTCCCTGTTTCACAAATCATCCACCACTTACAGTGCTGCTGGTGTAATCTAATTGGAGCAATCCATAATAAAACAATACACATACCTTTGGTCAGTGTATGAGCACTTGGGGTTATGTTATGGGCAGAGTAGCCAGGCTAAAGCATACATTTTATAATCGCGTTCGGACCTTCGACACATACTCTCGCTGAGCCAAGCTCATGTCTCGTGGCAGCCAAAATGGTTATTTTCGATGGAAATATAACTATTTGAGTCTCCAATAACTTAATTTAGCAAGCCATTTAATACAGACCAATTATTCATGTGGTAGACGATCAAGCGCAATTGCGATTATAAGCCCCAACAGTTTCACCCTTGCTAGACAGAGGAATAAACAAGTCATTGAGCCGATCTTTAAAGACAGAGATCATAAATTACTAAATGCAAGCTTTGGTTGGACTTCCACACTTGTAGACGTCAGTATACTTGGATGTATGTCTCTTTCGGACTCACTCGAAGGCACTAGCCCAAAAAGAGACGATTAGGTCTTGCATTCTTTATCAGCGCCACTTACGACAATGTTCCAATTTCAGGTTTGGTGTAGACGCACTATTTCACAGCCCCAGCTCCTCCATCAATGTTCCTTTTCCAAAGCACTTCACTTCGCAAGTCGAAGACTTTCATACACGATTATGGAGTCGCCGCCTGACATAGTTCTTTCGACGCCCGGATTCTACGGGCCAGGGTCTATAGCGGCCTGGTACTGCATCGTAGCTGCTACAGCTGTATCCTGGACATGGAATCCTGCCTGTCGCTTCCAGCCAACCTTGGACTTTATTGCGGCTATTTTATACCCGTTCATCACAATGATACATTTCGCTATAGAGTTATGGAACTTCCCCTCGGACAAGATGCAGTATCTCAGGGCCAACCTTATGCATATCGTCATCGGAAATGGACATGAGGGCCCAGTCTCCGAAGCATATGATTATAAGTACAAAAACCAGTTACTTTTCGATAAGCCAGGCCCAGACATGTTCATCATTTTCCCGCACGTCGTCACAATTGATGCCGCCTTACGGATCAACGATAATTGTTTTTGGCTTTGCTTAATTGCGATTGCATTCCTCATATTCGAGCCAGCCCGAAACCACTCCACACAACCTCAACTTAAGGGCTTCAACCGCGTCAAATCATGCCTTATTGCTGGCGTTATTTTACCCATCATAAATGGAATAATTCTATTCGTTACTTGTGGCGAAGCTCGAATACTGTGGGTCCCGACAGAGTCAGCCATATTCAGGCACATGGCAGTATCCATGGGCTCGACCCCATTTATTGTGGCATTTTTTGTGTATATGCCAGTGTCGGTTGATTTGATTTCATTCTCTGGAATATTCCCCGAAACTAGATCCATCAGTCGCTTTCCCTTGGAGCTCGCTATCAACCTGTATCATCGGATCCGTAGAGTTCCGATGTTGCACTTGGGGCTTTGGCTCCTCTATCTTGCCTTTGTTAGCTTGTTGGCGGTGGCGACCGCGAACACATTAAGACTGGTATATCCAACTCAACTTTTTATGCCGGCCGTTGGTATTTCAATTTTTGAAATGGATCAGGTTGCGAGCTTACTTGGAGGAATGGTAGTTTTGTTTTATAATATTCATTCAATTTACTAAAGCCTAGCATCGGCATTAAACATCAAGAATCATCCAATCATTCATGATAATTAAAAGTCGGGACTTTATTGTCAAATAAGGCCAAAAACACATTAAGTAATAAGCGTGGCTTCTGCCCCGAGGTATCCTGGTGCACCACTTATTGGCTCCGTGCTGTAAAACAAGGCGTGCACTATCGGTCTCTATTACCCCGCTTATAAAGTGCAGAAACCAACATTGAAATCGGGTCACCGGGCATGAAAGTGCACCATGTAATGACGCAAACCCATGAATTCTCAAGGCTGTGCAAAATGGTTGAAAACGTTTGTAATTTGATGGAACTAATCATACCGGTACTACATAAAATCAACCATCGCCACGTTATCATCCGTTATCAGATTACTTTTACGCCATCATCATATATCATTCCCCATGATTACCCCATCATACCAAAACTTCGTCGAGTCTCGTGCTCGAGCGAACCCTTGTATCTCCCGTCTCTCAGACTACATAAAACATGAATGTCTTGGTGGAAGCAAGATTACATATCTGGACTACACTACCGACGCTTCAAAGCCGAACCGCATCAATGTGCCAGAAGATAAGCTTTCTCAGCTTATAAAGACAGCACCATCTGGCTCAACACGATTTGTCTTTGTTGAAAATATCTCACCCGGAATCATTGTACTTCTTGGGGAGAAACTGGATATTGATCCATTGTTTTTTGCCGACTATATTCATGTTGGCTTTGAGAATCCAGAAGAATCATCGCCGCCGCCGTCACTTGCGACTTTACCGTCGATTATAGCAACCAGAGATCATATTCATCTTCACTGTCAGAAGGTCATAGCTCTCGAGGGAACGGATGATGAGCTGAAGATCGTTCCTTATGCTCTCAAGACCGAGTCGAATGTTCCGCGCAATGTGCGGCGGTTGGTCACTCTTCCCGGTGGACGATTGGCTCTATCCCAAACATGCTGCTCTTTCATCATCAAGACGGTTGGAGATATAAGAATCTGTGAGTACTGGCTCACTTACAAACAAAAATGACTCTAAAAAGAACAGGTCTGTTTCTGGTGGATCCTCCAGTCACATCTGTCGTTCAAACACGAGAGGATGACAGCCGAGTAACATATGAAACGAGTATATCTCATGGCGGATTCGAAGACTTCCGAGTACCACAGTCCTTTTCCGATTTTAACAAATTTCCCTCTGGTGACACCTGGGATAAAACATCAATGATGGAAAGCATCATACACCACCTTCAGGCGAGTCCACCACCAGGATTTAAAGTCAAGTCTCCAAGCCTCCTAGGCATTGGATATTACCCGATCTATATCACCTTATCAGAATGGAACATTTATACTTATCTCACTAGTCGTTGTTCCAAGTATTATGAGTACTCTGATCAAGTCAAGACAGGCCGGATGCATGACGAGGTTTTAGTTGACCTGCAGCGATGGAGGAGGCGCAGTAAGAGCAGTCACCAAAAGCTAAACATCCTCGGAGAGGTCGTCAGCTCCCATGTACAGCCCGGGGATAACAAGGAGGTATGGAATGGTATACTCAAAGATATCAACTCACTTCGTGATCAACTTCACGACTATAGCCAATCTCTCGAGCAGATGGTTATGGTAGCGACATCCCTTGTCCAACTCCTTGATTCACGGCGCTCAATCCTGGAAGCCATCAACACAAAACGTTTGACATTCCTGGCTCTCGTGTTTGTGCCACTGGCATGGGTCTCGAGTCTTTTCAGTATGTCCGACGGATACTCACCTGGTCATGAGCTGTTCTGGGTCTATTTTGCTACTGCTTTACCAGTACTTGCTGTTGTGCTTTTACTGTCAGCACTCCCATACAGTAAGATCGCGATAGCTGCAGAGTCGTACAAGGCCCGAGTCAGCAATCAGGGGATGGGGTTTCTGGGAGACCAAGTCTAGGATATTTCACCAGGGTCAAGGACACAGGGGTAACGATAAGGAAATGTTTTGTATTTTATAGTTCAGATTTAGAATGTATGTGGCCTAAGATTCCTTCACAACTCTCGTCTCTCAAGAGTAAATGGAATCGACAAAGAAGAATCGCAAACATATTAGATGATAAGCCTAGTTAAGTCTTGAATTATGTACGTAGAATGAGAATTACTTAAGATCCAAGAAGTCCCAGCCGATATCGCTTCCCCAGACCGGCCGACCCATACAATGCATGTGTTCCTCAATACATCGCTGATTCCTGACGAGCATTTCGAGCCAAGTCGCCACATAGCCCACTCTACTGGAACCTGAACTGAGCAGTAGTGACATCAGTGAGCACATTTTCGTTTCCGTAGAAATAGTTATTGCTCTCAATATGCCAATAAATAGGCGTCGAACCGCTCTCAGACTCGCAAGAGAGAAATCCCGCGACGACTTCGCATTTAACGAAGAATCGGTACTGGTTATTCGCGACGCCTTCAAATGTGTCAAACATGAAGGCAAGTTGGGGGCCAAGCGGGATGACGGTTTGGAGGTAGTATTTCGTGCCGTCGGCGGTCGTGGTGGTAAGGCGACCGGTTGAGTCCTCAAGGGTGAAGCGTGCAGGAGTATCTCCCTGGCTGCTGAGAACTAGGTCGGAGGTTAGGTAGGTATCGGTTATGGTTCCATCGGAGAGAACTGCGACGATGGCGGTTCCTTCGGGGGCGGTTGTTGTGGTGGTGGTTGCAGCGGCGGTTGTAGTGGTCTCGGCGAGGGTGGTGGTGGTGGTTATAACTTCACTGAGAGTGGTAGACGTGGGCTCTTCAATGACAGTGGTGGTGGTAGACTCTTCAGCGACTGTAGTGGTAGTGGTGGACTCCTCGACGATTGCAGTAGTCGAGGTTGCCTCAACCGTGCTGGTCGCAGCGAGTGTTGTAGTTGTCAACGGCTTGCATGGTCCCGCAAGAGCGAAACCTGCCTGAGTCGAGACCAGGAAAAGAGCGAGAGACTGTATGTAGAAACGCATGGTGAAAACGAATGGACGCACTTAGCGAGGAAACAAGAGTAATGTGTGGGGGATGCCAAGGCTGAGGAACGAGATCTCGGTTTTGTAATCGTCAATAAGGGGTTGTTAATTTCGCAAATCTGTAACTATATCAACTATCGGGTGCTAGTGGGAGACTATTAGCTGTTGGTGTGACGCTCTACTGGTATACTAGCTGTAAATGCTATTAAGTTCGACCATAAGGCTGGACGATTGAACTGTTGACGCCACGATCCTTAGCTTGCTGGGGATTCCTATGCTGATTGGACGCGATACGAGATTGTGCAACAAAACACCCAAGTATAACTCTGAGAGCCGTTTGACGCAATTTTATTTCAAGAGAACTAAGGATAATATCTTTCCTTTAAGTATGCATGTAAATTTGTTCTCGCAATTACCAGACTGATACGTAAGTGAAAGGTTACTCATGAGGTTATGCGATAGCGCACTTGTCCTCACTCCCCCCACGGAATCCTTATCTGTATAAGGAGAAACAACGGCACTAATTATAAAGAGTGAAGTGGTAGTCCATTTCCTTCTAGGCGTCTCATGATATCAGGCAAGCCGGTTGTTTGACACTAATGAAGCTTCGATTCAGTGGACGACTGCAGAGGAAACTAATACAAACCATTTCTTTGTGACGAAGAACACAAGTCCCAAAGTCAACTGACATCCTGACCATATGTAATATTTCGAAATTATCGTAATTGACATTGAGAGTTTCGAGATACTGGTACGAGAAAAGTGGCATCTTTCGAAAGCCCGGGATCTTCAAGACAAACCCATCACCGGGCTTCTTAGCTACAAACATAAGAATAACACACATATTCTCCAGTAACAGTTGTACTACCCCCCATAATACCACAGCCCTTTCCAGCATCACCAGCATTCCAATAGCAAGTCCCAATGACCTTCCCATCACCGCCATCCTTATACATCAGAAAGCTATTGCCACTCTTGTAAAAGTTGAGCGTGACTCAAAACTATTGAACATGTGTGAAAGAGAACCTAACAAAGATGTGTCCTACTCCGTTAACGGAAAGAGCATCAGCAGTCGCGGTTCACAAGCGAAGCCAACTTAAATCATTGGTCATCTTCATGATTCTTCAAAAGCTTCGATACATATCTTTGTTCACGTTCCAACTTGGCTGAAGTTTTAAATCCAGTTTTGGAGTTGTCTAGGGTAGGGCAATTTGGGCATGATCCACAACTGGCTGATGGTGAGTAAATCGACCAATGAGCTTCATAGGGATCGAGCGGCATTTCAGCACATACTCTACATGGAATCAGGTAGATACAGATATAGAGTTACAGTTAGGGAAAAAGTCACATGGACACGCTGACGCAGTTCTTTGGCCAGTCTATTCGCCTTATCTGAGGGGTAGGGCTTCAGAATCGCAATCGCGGAGAATCCGTGGAGGCACGGAATCTCCGTGAGTTTCCAGAGTGGGGACGGAGCTGATCCGTCTTTTAGCTGCATCCTCATTCCATCGACCCCGCTCGATCTTTGTAGGTGCAGCGATCTCATGTGAGTGGCTTGTGGTACAGACCTAGCATTATGAACGACAAGCTACGGCTTCGGATCTCTAATTGTTCAGCATCACAGAAGTATATAGAGTCCGATTTAAGTAAACAAATATTCATCAAACTTTATTCATAGTTTCTCATCACAAACCACCAGTACAATGTCGAACAACTCTTTTGATGTGGCCGTGGTTGGCCTCGGCGCTCTTGGTAGCGCCGCAGCATATCACGCCGCTATCAAGGGAGCCAAAGTCATCGGTTTCGAACAATTCGAATTTGGCAACGTCTACGGTGCCTCGCACGATACTTCGCGTATTGTCAGAACCTCTTATGGGTCATCCGACTATGTGGCCCTCGCCCGCGCCGCGTACAAGGATTGGGCCGAACTGGAACGCCGAAGCGGCCTTCAGATGCTGACCATTACTGGTGGTGTCGTCTTCTTCCCTAAATTGGAACCATCCACCAGCGGAGTTGAGCTCAACAAGTTTGAGAAAAGCATGAATGCTGCCGAATTTATGAAAAGTCTTGACGCAAATGGTATTCCTTATGAACTTCTTGACCCCGAAGCAGTCAAGAGGCGCTGGCCAGCCTTCAATGTCCCCGATGGCGTTGAGACCATCTACACAGCCGATACAGGCATTGTTCATGCCTCTCGATCAGTTGCGGCAATGCAATACGAAGCCCGTGCCAATGGGGCTGTTTTAAAAGAGAAGACACGTGTCGACCTAGTAACCCCAGACGCAAACGGCAACGGCGTGACGCTTGAGACAACCCAAGGACGTTTCCACGCTTCAAAGGTCATCTTGGCGGGTGATGCATGGATCAACAAACTTCTCACTCCTCTTGACTCCGCTGTTCCCCTCAAGGTCATGCAAGAACAAGTCACCTATTACAAACCAGAGGATGTTTCAGCATTTCACGAAAGCAAATTCCCTGTTTGGATTTGGGCCGCTGATAAATACTATTACGGATTTCCAACTTATGGCGAACCTGCAATCAAGGCAGGTCGCGATATCTCAAACAACCATATGACGCCTGAGGAACGAACGTTTGTCCCGTCTGAGGAATTGTTCAACGAATTGACGTCTCTTATGGATGGTCTGATACCCGCTAAGGGCCAACCTCTTCGGACAATCACTTGCCAATACTCCATCACGCCCGATCGCCAATTCATTATTAGCCCCTTGAAGAAGCATTCGAATGTCATTGTAGGACTGGGAGGAGGTCATGCATTCAAGTTTGCTCCTGCTATTGGCCGTGTTCTTGCGGAGCTTGCGATTGATGGGTCAACGAAGGAGGATATCTCAAGCTTTGGCTTCCCTAGACTGGGTTCAGACAGCAAGCTATAGTCAGTCGCAGACACTAGAAGCATAGAAATGATACTTCTCTTATGCTAAGAGCACTAAAGCCATATCGAGGCTTTGGCATTATTCCTACTCCGCAACCAGCAGGTGTATGTTGACATTTAGTCTTGATATTGCTCAAATAGTACGACTTTTTAGCTTATCCATCATGAGTAGATAATAAAAGTCGGGTTAAGATCAAGTGAACCTCTAATCTTTCTCGTTAGCAATTATCTGATCGGGTTCTGCTTATCGCAAGTAATTTTTTTTAAAGCATGATCGGAGTCGTTAGCCGAACTCCGGGGAGTCCAAAATGACGTTAGCGCTGCACTTTAGAGACCCGAGATGCTCACCCCGCACATAAATGCGATCTCCGATATATAATTGACAGCCCTCTTCAAGCCCTTTCATTATACTCTCTGACTACATTATAGCAGATATGAATGCGCCAAGATCTAGGCAGTATCGACGCGTAGCTCAGGCTTGTGATAATTGTCGGTATGGTACCTTTGCCACCTGCTCAAGCTAATGCCCATGCTCACGAAAAGCCATCCGCGACCAGGAGGAAGAAAATACGATGCCCTGGTGAAAGGCCGCGATGTTCAGCGTGCACCCGTCTTCGTCAACAATGCTCTTTCTCCGATTCCGAATATATGAGCGAGGAGTCGGCAAGTAGAATAGAAAGTCGCATGGTAAGCCCATTCATAGTCATGTCTCCACGCCTCAGCTAACTTTAATAGTCCAGTCGACTTGAGCAGCTTGAAGACAAGCTGGATAGCTTGATCAACAGAGTAGTGTTCGTCACTTATACCCGGCTCTTGAATCTCCGAGGGATCGCATGATGACTGATGTAGCTACATACAGTCCTCCGTCGATTGATGATATCACTCCGTCGTCAAACTCCAGTGGAAACAATCGTATGCTGTCAAGTCTGTCATACTCGTCGACGGCCCGCCATCCATCGTCTCCATCTTCGTAAGTCATCAATATCTGAGCCTTTAACGTGCTAACAAAGTGAAAGGACATTTTTGCCAGTTGAAGGCATTGCACGAGCAATTGAGTTCTATTTCCGACACATTCATCGCCAACCTCTGTGGCTATTTGATAAGCATTCCATATCACACTCTGACGCCTGTGAAGACCTGCTGAATATCATCCTGGCCTTAAGCATCACCTACAATCCAGAAGAATTCTCTGACGATAATTTGAAAAGCCCTGATTTCTACAGTAAGGCTGCTAGAAGAGATGTCATGCTCAAAATCGCTGAGGGGCGCATGACCATCCGGAGTACTCAGACACTGTGTCTTTTGAGTTATTTTAGCTATATATGTAAGTTGATGGCTTATCAAACACCATGACGCCAGATCTTCTGATACCGGACTAGCTGGTGATGTAGCTATGGCTGGCTTTGATATAGCACTAGCCAAAAACATGACACAGTTGTTAGCTGCCGGAAACCAGCCTTCTCAAGAGATATCGAAACTGTTCTGGAGTATCCAATATTTAAGTTTAACATGCGGCGCTCCGGCTCTGGTACCTTTCATATCAGACGACATCAACACACCACACTTCCTATCCTTGGACGCACGGGACCCTCTCGCCGCTTGTCTACCTGCCCCACGAGCGACTGAGTCCGGACTTAGTGGATCATTTGCCGATATATGGTCACACTCTCTCAAGATATGCAACCTGTGGACGGACATAAGACTCTACGTGGCGAAGTGCATCGAAGGCGTAGCGAAGTGTCCTTGGCAACCCGATTCAGACTATACGAGGTTATGCTCTCAACTTCTGGAAGTTGAGATGCTTTGGCCTAACGCTCTGAGCTATAACTCAGTTGGCTTTTCGAATGTCCCTCCACAGCACGTGCAGACAGAACGTTTGAACTGGCTGCCATGGCTCAGAGGGCAGGTGACCTACCACGCCTTTCACTGTATCCTCAATCACCCGTTTCTTTACACACTCATGGCAAAAACACCAACACATCGGCTGGGAGCTAACACGTTCTGGAGATCATCGTACGAGAAGGCTTTGAGACACAGTACATGGGTCTCAAGGCTAATTAGGGCAGCGGCTGAAAAAGGTCTTCGGCTGACTGATCCGTTCTTTGCCCAAGCAGCAGCGATCGCGAGTACATTACTCTTATACTGGACCCGCAGCAGTGACTGTCAAGTCCAGGCATCATGTTTGGAGAATCTCGAAATTTGCAAGAAACTTGTCACAGAAATGGCGGCCTCTTGGCCGGTTTGTAGAACGATTGTCCGTCCCCCATTCATGCCAGTGTGAAAGCCACCATTGCTAACCTATCTTATAGGACGATGCTTTGAACCAATTCATTGAGTTCATAGATCCACCAACACACCTAGCAGACGAAAGAACTTCTTCAACAGCTGCCAAGACATCCCTCATCTGGACCTTGTTGGACGTCGCTGCGTCCCAATTCCCGAACTACTCAGACCAAAGCCTCCGCGGTAGAGAAGCTTGGAACGGCCGCTCTGGAACAGACGAAAACCCCGAAATTCCCCGTTCAGAAATGAGCTCGCCTCCAACAGATATGCGCGAGTCGACAGCTCACTACGCGTCTCCTCCGGCGTGGTTTCAGGCGGGAACAGACCCAGAGCAGGGTGACGATGCAGAAAGCTTGGCACACCAGGTGGCTACAAGTGATCGTACTCTAGCACATGATTTAGCCTGGGGGCCTTGGGAGAACCTAGGGCCTATTGGAGAGAACTTTTGTCTGAATATGGATTGGTGGGATATCAACCAGTTTTGAGTTCTAACTGGAAGGCGTCTAGAAGAGAAGTTTCGCTGTCTTCGCTGTCTTACAAGTATACTTGCACTGGTTCAGTGAAGTGAAAAATTGGAAAGCTGACTTTAACTGTACATGATATCCACGCGGCTTTTTCTGTATACCTAATTAAAATCCAATCACTTTAGAGATTATCTCTAAGCCTTGGATCGGTCATCGCGATACATTTTGAACGTGTGGTTCAAGGCCGGGAATGAATGAAGTAACCACCAAGATAAGAAACATAATTCAGCCAAGGTTTAGGACGGTGTGATAATGCCAGCATCGGCAGTTAGGGCAATCACCATAGGCAAGTTTTTGCCTATCTTAGATCATTAAAGGCTCTTCGGTCGGGATGCGACAGGAATAAGCACCCTATGGGCCCGGTGTAAACATCTGTCTAAGATAGATCATCACCCTTAATCATGCTATCACTACAAATGAGATACTATGCCATCAGCCCTTGAGTTGTCTTTGGTTTGTGGCTTCGTGGTTGGAGCCGGGCCAGTTTCCGTGCTGTTGGTGATAACTGATAAGTGCAAGGTCGGAAGCGGGCCGGCACGGATTCTTTCCGGGACCTCAGCCAACTCAGGTCTTCATTCGATCAATCTTCACTGATGTTATGCAACTCGTATCTTTGATAGACCCGAGTCGGATTCTCCGACGGCATGATCCCGACTAGGCCATCCTAACGTCATGTCGCGTTGAATGTCTCGTACGCTCATCACTACGATAGATAGTGAAATAAACTCTATCCCAGCGCTTCATCTATGGAACACTTTCAATCATTCAACTCAGTCATATCATTCCAAAGATGTCTTTTACTATCACATCCACTCAGATTGTATACCTCTTCTCCGCTGCAGGAGTTGCTTTCCTTGTCGTCTTGACAGCAAAATATTTGTCCTCAGCTATTTCACAGAAGAAGGCATCCTCAGCCTTTCAGCTAGACAACTCAACTACCAAACGAGCTCTACCCTCCTCCTGGTATCGATCCCAGGAGGTATACGAGCTCGAGAGAAGGGCCATCTTCGCCAAGAAATGGATCCTCGTTAGTCACAAGCTCAGATTCACTGAAGATGGATCCTGGATCCGATTCGAAGAAGCGGGATTCCAGTTCTTCCTCGTCAAGAATAAGCAAGGGAAGATCAATGGATTCCATAACGTTTGCCGCCACCGAGCTTTTCCCATCATGACTAAGGACGAAGGAAAGGCAAGCGTGCTCTCTTGCAAATACCATGGTTGGTCATACAGCCTCAACGGACAACTTGCCAAAGCTCCCGGATATAAAGACATGGATGGTTTCGATAAGGAAAAGAATGGACTCTTCCCAATCCATGTCCGTGTCGACGCCAAGGGATTCATCTGGGTCAATCTAGATGCCTCCAAGACACCTGAGGACTGGTCAACCGAGTTCAGCAACATCGACCAACTGGCGAGACACGAGCCATTCAACTTTGAGGATTACCATTTCGACCATACCTGGGGTATGAGCGGCGATTACAACTGGAAAACCCTGGCGGATAACTACAACGAGTGTTATCACTGCAAAACAGCCCATCCCGACGTTGCAGACCTGGCGAACCTCTCAGCCTACAAAGTCGAAACCAAGGGTGGCAATATTGAGCATTTTCCCTATACCACAACGGAACAAGCCAACAAAGGCTTCACGATCGTGAGCAACTACTACTTCCCCAATGCCTGCATGACAGTCTCGTAAGTATCCACCTCCGCCCTTGTTTAACTTATCTAACATTTTAGTCCTCACTTCTTCTACATGATGAGATGCGTACCAACTTCAGCTACCCATTGCTCCATGGAATACGAGGTCTACCGACACAAAAACGCCAGCGATGAAGACTTCACGAAGATCAGCGACATGTTCAAGAGGATCCTAGGCGAGGACAAATGGCTTTGCAACAACGCGCAAAAGAATCTTAATGCTGGTGTTTTTGTCAATGGAGAAATGCATCCCAAGAAGGAGCAGGGTCCTCTTTACTTCCAGCATCGCATTCGAGGACTCTTGAATGGTCACCATCAGCTTGAAAAAGCTGCTGGCAAGGAGATAAATCCGGCTCAGCAGATCTTGTCTGGTAATTCTGGTGGAACTGAGAAGGACATGGGTCTTTGCTCTGGATTATCGTGTAAGAAGGGTGAGGGTGCTTTGGCCTGGTGAAGGAATTACTTAACGACTCAAGTGGTTTACATGTATACGTCGAGGGTTGTAGAATGTTAGCTTCAAGAATGACAAAAACACATTTAACTATTATGGACAATTGAGCAAAAGAGATTCGTGTTTAACTCCTAAGTACTATCGTAAACTAAAATTCATAACCATGCTTCGTATGCACATAACATTTAACATCATTAAGTCTTTCGAGAAGAGTCGGATGTGAAGTGTTGGCTGACGTTGTCAAGTTAGACCTCTTCATCATATGCGACACCGGAGGGGGTACCAGATGCCAGAGTGTTGTACTTTCCAGCATTGGCATTCTCCTCAAGGGTGTGATGGCGGTGGTGAGAGCCCTCAGTAGAGTGGCGTTCAGACTGGTTGTGGGAGCCGGTCAAAGGCTCGTTGCTAGAGGGAGCAACACCAGACGCTGTGCCGGATGCGAGATGGTCATACTTGTCGTCGGGGTGGTTCTGACGGGCATTCTCTGTTCCAGAAATGCCTCCAATACCAGACGCTGTGCCAGATGCGAGGTGATCATACTTGTCATCATTGGGGTTCTGGCGAGCTTGCTCGGTTCCACCATAGCCGGAGGGTGTACCGGAAGCGAGAGTGTCGTACTTTCCAGTTCCTGAGGTACCAGATTGCAATCCCCTGGAGCCCTGCTCAGTGGGGTACTGGTCATTTTCGTGTCTCTTGTTCAGCTCGTGAGATGCAAGGGCTCCGGCACCAAGGCCAGCAGCGGTGCCTGAAGCAAGACCAGCGCCACGGTGAGAACCCTCCTGTTGGTAAGACTGAGTTGGGTCTCGAGCAGAACGCTCAGTAGAGTAGCTACTGTGCGACTCATCCCTGTTGAGGGGGTCAAGTCCGGAGTGGCCGGTCTCAGACTGGCGGTCACGGCCGGAGTGAGAAGCAAGAGCACCAGCACCAAGACCAGCAGCAGTACCGGTGGCAAGGCCTGCACCTCGGTGAGATTCTTGCTGATGTTGAGGCTGGGCAGTTGTCTGTTCAAAAGAGCGATCGAGTGGCTGGTTGCCCTGAGACTCGAAACCTCGGTTGGAGTCAAGTCCAGAGTGCTGCTGACCAGGCTCGTTCTGGTGGTCATGACCAGCTCGGGATGCGAGAGCGCCAGCACCAAGTCCGGCAGCAGTGCCGGTAGCAAGGCCTGCGCCTCGGTGGGAATCCTGCTGGTGGTGAGGCTGAGTAGATGACTGTTCGAAAGAGCGGTCGAGGGGCTGAGCAGTTGACTGTCCGAGAGAGCGATCGATAGGCTGGTTGCTCTGAGACTCGAAACCTCGGTTGGAGTCAAGTCCAGAGTGCTGCTGACCAGGCTCATTCTGATGGTCATGACCAGCTCGGGACGCAAGAGCGCCAGCACCTAGACCGGCAGCGGTACCAGCAGCAAGTCCAGCACCGTGGTGGGAATCATGCTGTTGCTGAGTCTGTCCAACTGGGTCCTTGTGGGAGAAGTTGGCAGGCTGGTTGCGCTGAGCATCGTAGCCCTGAGTGGATTCGATGGCAGAAGGCTGGCCAGAAGTGTGCTGAAGACCGGACTGAGGAGGAAGTGAGCCAGAGCCGTAACCACTCACAGCGGCCTCGGAAATACCATGGACGTGAGGTGTCTGTTGCTGGTTGGACGGAGCAGTTGGGTTGGTAGAAGAATGCTCAGTGGGTAGGCTTCGCTGAGCATCGTAGCCTCGGTTGGAGTCTAGACCAGCGGGATCGTCGTGTGATCGCTGGCCATAGTGGGATGCAAGGGCACCAGCACCTAGACCAGCGGCAGCACCAGTAGCAAGGCCGGCACCTCGGTGGGAATCATCCTGTTGATGGGACGCAGTTGGGTTTGTGCTAGAGTACTCTGTGGGAACCCGCTGCGCATCATAACCTCGGTTAGAGTCAAGGCCAGTCCGGTCAAGGCCAGTTGGGTCATCCTGAGATCGATGGCCATGGTGAGATGCAAGAGCGCCAGCTCCAAGGCCAGCGGCAGTACCAGTGGCAAGACCAGCGCCTCGGTGGGAGTCGTCATGCTGGTGGGACTGTGCGGTTGGGTTTGTGCTGGAATACCCAGTTGGGTTTGTGGTAGAGTACTCAGTAGGTTGAGCCCTCTGCGCATCGTAACCGCGGTTGGAGTCAAGGCCAGTTCGGTCATCAGAACGCTGACCATGGTGGCCTGCTAGTGCACCAGCGCCGAGGCCAGCTGCGGCGCCTGTAGCTAGACCAGCACCACGGTGGGAGTCGTCCTGGTGATGGGGCTGCGCAGTTGGGTTCGTGCTGGAGTACTCAGTTGGGTTTGTGCTCGAGTACTCAGTAGGTTGAACTCTCTGCGCATCATAACCTCGGCTAGAGTCAAGACCGGTACGGTCATCGTGAGAACGCTGACCGTGGTGACCTGCCAATGCACCGGCGCCAAGACCAGCTGCAGCGCCAGTAGCAAGACCGGCACCTCGGTGAGAGTCGTCCTGCTGGTAGGGTTGCTGGGCTGGGCCGGTAATAGGGTGGCTTCCCTGACCCTGGGTAGAGCCAAGTCCAGCGCCAGAGTACTGATCAGTACCGCGAGTGGCAGATGGGTCTTGGTATCTGCTAGCGGTGGGGTCACGCTGAGTGGTGTCATCACCATGTCGGTCTCTGGTAGCAGCATATGTAGCACCACCAGCACCGGCGGCAGCAAGAGCAGGGGCAGCCGAGGATCCGTGGTGCTTATCCTTGACAGGCTCTTGCTCAGCCTTGGGATCAGTCTCGTCCTTAGATCCATGTCGGTGGAAAAGGGCGCCTAGCTTGCTCTCCTTCTCTTGCTTAGGCTCCTTGTGCTTCTCCTCCTTGTGCTTCTCTTCCTTGACGTCCTTGTCCTTGTGACCGCCGATCAAAGGGAACGAGCGCTGCTTGTGCTCTTCAGGCTGAGTTGTGGTCTGCTCAGCCTTGCGAGGCTCGTCAGCATCACGTCGCTTGTTGAGCTCATGAGCTCCAAGAGCACCAGCGCCAGCAGCACCGGCACCAGCTAAACCCTCATTAAAGTGAGATCCAGAGGTCTTCTCATGAGGGTTCTCTTGGGCTTGTCGCTGGGCGTCGTAAGGGTTGGTGGTTGTAGATGTAGTGTCGCGATCGCGTTTCTGAGTAGTGGGGAAAGTGCCACTCTCTAGAGGAGCCGATGTGCGAGTAGGCTCGGTTGCGCCGGAGTGAACAGCTCGGTGACGTTGAGCTTCATCTTCGGGGCTGCCATGGCCGACTACGGTGTTGTGAACACCTCCACCGCTGGGAGGAAGATCGCCCCAGTAAGGGTGCTCCTGGGTAGATGGCTCAAGAGCACCAGTGGTGCCTTCACGAGATGTCAGGTCGGTCTTATCTCCGAGACGACCAGTGCCAGTGGCAGTAGGATCGGTACCCTCTCGGGATGTCAGATCAGTCTTGTCTCCCAGACGGCCAGTGGCAGGATCAGTACCCTGTCGGGAAGCCAAGTTGGTGTTGTCTCCCAAACCACCAACTGCAGTAGAGCCGGTGGTTCTCTGAAGAGGGTCATCGCGTCTGGTGTTGTCTCCCAAGCCACCAGCAGTACCGGCAGTGGTAGGATCAGTACCCTGTCGGGAAGCCAAGTTGGTGTTGTCTCCCAAACCACCACCAACTGCAGTAGAGCCGGTGGTTCTCTGAAGAGGGTCATCGCGTCTGGTGTTATCTCCCAAGCCACCAACTGCAGTAGAGCCGGTGGTTCTCTCAAGAGGATCATCGCGTCTCTGAAGAGGGTTGTCGCGTGTCTCGGAAATGGGGTCTTGGGAAGGCTTGTATGAGGCGGGGTCATTGGATTCAGTCAATCCGACACCGGAATCCTTGTAGCCATGGCTGCGGGTAGTGTTGTCACCCTCAGTCCAGCCTCGGGGATCATCAGGCTTGTGTAGCTTGTTGTGCTCTTGCTCGTAACCCTTGGAGTAGCCTTCTCGGGTCTCACTGGGTTCCATGTCTTCTGTTAGGAAAGCTCCGGGGGTGTGCTGGGTACCATGCTGGGTACCGTGCTGTGTAGGCTCCTCCTTGGAGTCTCCAGAGGAGAGGAGATCCTTCACTTTGGCGGTAAAACTGCTCATAGTGAATGCTGTGTAGGTATGTTGTCGATCTGGGTATCAAAAAGAGAAGATGGAAATATCGCTAAATGTTATGGGAGTTTTTGATTTGTGATAGAAAGTATGATGCTATGATAGTCAATTGACGATAGCTCTACCTCATATAGCACCCGCAAACAATCCCCAAACCGGGTTCAGCTACAGCACATCGTCGACATCATCATGATCATTATGGGAGCTAAGAGATCGTGTGGGGTGCGGCTAAATCTGTGATTGACGGCCAGGTTTCCCAGCTTTGGCTGAAGCATCCCTGTCGATCTTACCACGTTGGGCCAAGCCCAGCGCCAGTTTCGTCATGGACATGCCTACTGATGTACCTACCCCTCCATTTTCGGATTAACAGCAGCCGCTTCGGAGCTTGAGGAACACATGATCATCACTGGGATTGCGTGTGTGCTCTCTGAACCTTGGTCTAGACCTCCAGCCTCGACACCAATTGCATCATTCAGCTTCTGCACGCCTGTGCACTACAGAAATGGCTGGGCTTGCCCAGTCTTTGAGAGCGACAAAACAAGATTGTGGCTATTGCGTGCCCGATTATCGCAAAGTCGGTGTGCATTGATTGCCTTGGAGCTGGACGTGGCACAAGAGCTGAAAGGCCAGGCGTGATTGAGGGCCATTATTCCCGCTAAGTCTATTAAACCCGAATGAAACACCACAAGTGAGGGGCCTGATGATGCCATTTTCACAACATTGTCTACTAATCTGCTAGTCTTTCTGAACCTCAACTCTGAAATACATACAATTCATAGTATTCAGATTAACTATGTTAAGTCCTCTCTATATTTTCCTGACAGGAACAGTATCATTATAGTGAATTGTACTGACTTATGTCTTTTTCCATAACTAGCTACCCTGTAGGGAGAGAACTGTAACCACAAGCCCAACAACCACGGTCGGGATTTTCTTCACCTTTAAAATATGCATTGAAAACATGGCTTCCAAGAAATTAAGGAAATGTGACCTTTTTTCCGCATTTATTATAATATTCCACGTCGTGGGTGTCGAAGTATTAATCAGCTAGACGGTCACGTCAATTGTTTGACTTCAGCTTGGACAATGTCAGAGCTGTCATTCAAAACTTAAACGACGGAATAATCTCCGACACGGGTGACTAAAAGAACTTTAATTGAATTCCTATGAACTACGACAACTCGTAAGCTCCTCTCGTGATTACCTTGTTCTTTCGACCATTGAAGCACACATTGTTGTTACTATGCACTTGAATTATCGCATCTTTCCCTCTGGATTAGCCAGAGCGAGCTGTGCCACTATCAAAATGACTGAAACATGAACAGATTCTCTTCAATGGCTTATCACGCGACGCTCTTTACATGTTCGCGAGTCTGGAGGCTGACAAGAGTTTGCGTTGCGAGACATCGTCGTACTTTAGCCAAGGATAACTTGAATGGTATGCAGAGAGCGTTGTCGTTTCACCTAACAGTTACCCAGGCACAACAAGAACTACCGGATCGCGCTAACAAGCTACTGCGGATTAGGTAATTGATAAAGCATGTCAAACCAAGCGGAAGCACACAGATCTCCTGCTGTAGATTCTGGTGAAATTTACGGACTACGGTAGCTAGGTCAGTAGCGCCAACACGTGGTTGGGGGAACTCTCGCCACAGAAAATATCGTGCAAAGGGGAAGGCTAGGTGCGACTCTGATCAGCACCTCTATGAGGCTTCGCCAATAGCCATTACAGCTTAGATTCGGGCTTACATTAGTTCCTGGCTACCCCTCATAAACTCAAGAAAATCTCCGGTGCCACGATACATACCTTCTCTCGCATGAAGCTATCCCTCGTGTTGATGCAAAGCCCTGACCTTGTCTCACAGCCCATCTCAATTACTGCGAAATACTCTAAAAATCAGTCTCGGAGGCTCGGGGCTTTCGGACTCCGAGGGCGAGTCGATCGACAGCCCCTTCTAGAGAAGTAAGACCTAAAGCGTGGATAAAAACAACAGTCAAGGGGGTTCTAGTGGGTTTCTTCTCACGCTTGCGGGCAGGCCTGATAAAAAGGGATGGGTATTCTGCCTAGGTACCAGGAACAAGATGACGTATTCTGCATGTCAACCAACTCGGTTCGCCCTACAGATCGTCTAGCCTCTTGTCTAAAACCTACTACTCGTTCGCCTATTTTTAAGTTGCTGTACCTCAGCCACGCCGATGAGTTAATTCTAGGCTAATAGCCACATTAAAGCCGAGCTTGTTTAATTAATTATCCTCAAAATGGCCGCTATACGGGTAATCGCATCGACGGAACAAAAACTGTCGTGTGAGGGAAAATGTCTGTCCACTGGGGGCCGGCCTCGTGTCATCCTATAAATATCATGGTCTGGAAGAATGGTCCAATCACTTTGCTGCTTGATGCGTTAGATCGTCGGTTTTTGTGGGCTGAGTTAGGCTACGCGCGGCCCCAGCTTCTTTTTATAGCAACTCGACAAGCGAATGTCAAGTGAAATCGAATCAAAGAAATACGAGGTGGTGCCGGGGCACAGCATGTCACTGGATAACAGACAAAACAATCAGGAATATTTACCGGCATAATGCCTTTAGTGCCACACATCTGACATAACTGTCAAAATCGATCAGATAAAAAAGCTTCAAGGGTCGTTCCAACCTTAAAGAAATCTAAACATTCCATAATCAACATGCGGCATCTCGTTATAATCACATTTTTGGCTTTGTCCATATTACTCGTGGCGGGCCGCGAGATAGACGATGCGCAACCAGATCCTTCTGGGTACGATTCACCCAGCGACTTGTACCATGCTCTACCCTCGAAAGGTGCACATGATTCGCGCGAGGATGCATGGGAAAGAGGACCTCTGGTAGAGCGTTGGCGACAATGGGTTCGACGACAAGACAACACAGAAACAGGAGGCGACGACAAGACCACCGAAAAGGACGCTGCTAAAGAGACCACCAAAGAAGAGGATAAAACTACAGAAAACAAGGCCACAACCACAGAAGATAAGCCTACAACAACGGAAGAAAAACCTACAACTACCGAGGAGCCCTCCACCACGCAACAACCTACCACGACCGAAGAAACAACAACTCAAGAATCTACAACAGTATCGTCCACAGAAATGTCCACGTCTAGCGAAACCTCAAGCGAATCGAGTTCTACCACAAGCACCACGCAGACCACAACCGAGCCCGGTGCCTCCTGCTTCAGCACAACAGTCTCGACCAGCATAGTCTGCTCCGTGACAACTGGCGGCGTTACCAAGTCCGCTTCTTGTATCACCAACAGAATGACATCCAGCACATGCTCTCCCGGTCTTCTATGCACGACTCATCCAGACTCTGGAGTCGCGGTCTGCATGAAGAGCCATAACGAGATCGGCACCGAGGGTATCGTTGTGGCAGCACTCTTTGGAGCTTGTATTGCAGGGTGTATGGCTGTTCTGGTTGGCATGTGCTTGTCGGATAGGCGTGCGCGGAAAAAATACGCGAATCTTCAGCGGGTGAAGACTTTGAGAGCGGCGGCGAGAAACAAGACTAAGCCGGAGGACCAGCATGGCTTGATGGCTGGTGGCCCAAGTGCTTGATTAGTTTGGATGGTCTGGGAATAAGACGTTCTTTTTTTGTGCTTGTATATCAATACCCCCGATTCAATTCCAATACATAGTTGTTACGCATGGAGATCTGGACTCATGTATCATTCATTCGTGTCCTTTCCTCGATCCTGAGCCCCCCATGAGCGAGTTAATTACATCGTCCCTGACGACTCACATGTTAAACTACGTGACATGGATGCTCCATTCCATACAGCTCTTATTAGCCTCATTAACGCATCTTCCTTGGTAAATACGTCTTCGGATCCCGGCCAGGATATTTGAGCGGTCACAGAGCAGTATTACACTAATCATTGCCCATCTCCAGACCCATGTCCTCTTTGCCCGGCAACATGGAGCAGTCGTTCTCGTAGTTCCATTTAATCTATATAAATAGCTCTTGCTCCCTTTTAGGTGGCTTGATCCTACTTTAGGCCCTGATTTCCCGTACCTCGGTAGCTAGCCATTGGCAATGTTAACGGTCGCGCAATGCTAAATAAGGTAGCTGGCTTAAAGCCCTACTGATCGGGGTTCGCAAAGATCACTACCACACACTACTGGACTCCGTCCCACCACACGATATCCATGGGCTTCCAAAAAAGGCAGGCCGCGCCGCAGCGGAAATCCAAGGGGCTTTCGAGTTATCCGTCCATGTAGGCCATGACCTTTCTCCCATTTGGGTTGGTATATGGCTGTTTGCAGTCGCATTTCTCTCTGGTACCACCAGGAAACTTTCCAACTAACAGCACTGAAGTGGCCGACCGGTCGGTTCCAGTTCATAATGACTCTATTAAAACTGCAGATTCCTCGGTATTAGTAGTTTCATCGATGGTTGTCGAGACGGTCGAGGTAGTGAAGGTAAAGGGCGACGAAGTTAGAGCTGAAGTGAGTAGAGCACAGGCCCGATCCTCTTCATTATCTCCCACATCCCGCTCAAGGTCCGTACACGCAAAGTTCCCCGAAATAGCAACGCAAGTGTCCGTGCTCAGTTAACCATATCGTGTAGCCCGCTGAGTGACTTTAGCCCGCTCGCTTGCATGGAACATAATGCTTTTAAGACTGACGAAGTTCATGTTCATTCAAGTTATAACACCCCCGCGGCCTTGTGGACAACGGGGTCAACCGCCGGAAGGAGTTAATTCCCGCGATCCTGTGCAGAAGAAGTACCAGACGTCGTTCTTGCATTTTTTTGCAGTCTCCTAAGGAGATATCAGTCGGTGTTGAGCTTTGGAACAATAAATGACGATCCGGCAGAACCGTCGCATCCATTCGAGATTAGTTTAGAATTATGATTCTCCCAGATCTGAGACTGTCTTCACCCTCAATAGCGTGAATAGCGACACAAATGCATAGTTCCGTCCATCCACTTCTCGTTGCCGGTACAATCTTACCTGGTCGGTACAAGTTCTGCCTCAAGCAAGCACGGCACTTGGACTCATGGAGGATTTATTGGGTTTCTTCCATTGATATACCTTGAAATTTTGGTTAAATGCACTGTTTCTACCCGAAACCAGATGGAGAAATAGTGTTGGCTCGTGGGCACTATCATGTCTATGAATAGATCTAGGCTAAGAAACTTCTTGTTATTGGCCGGGATCAGAGCTTATGTCTCCACTGCCAGTGTTTCGAGGCAATTATTGAGGGGAGAAAAAGGCAGTCAATTAACCAAACAATGGGCACATGAATTTCACATCTTTCGTCCAGGCACCTTTCTCACCTTCGCACCAGGATTAAGAGTTGGCATGGGGGACCTCGTGTCCTTGATTGACTTCTCTTTTGGCGCCTAATTCGTTGGAAAGATTCGTGATTCTCTGCCTGATCCTTCTCCCTCTCGTGCACTCACTTACATCTCATTTTACATCTGAGCCATGGCTGATTGCGGATGCAGTAACTGCATAGTATGTGCCCTCTAGGTCCGAGAAGGTAGGCCTCGCTACAAGCCCAAAGAGCAAGAAGCTTCATATTGGAATTCGTGGGCGTGGAGGCAGACCCACGTCGTGATCTCGGGCCCGACTTGGCCTATCGAAGAATCTCAGGCCTCCGGTCCATGATGGTACCTGATGAGAGTGTCACTGTCCAGGGGGAAATCGTGTTCTTTACTATGGTTGACGCAGTCCTCTCATTAACTTGAGAGACGCAAAGCATACATTACATAGTCCAGAGGGCGAGGGTACGTAACTGCCGGGGTGCTTATCTAGCTAGCGATATCCATGTCAATCTGCAGATTCCTGAGTCGCCCTGGGATCCTGCATACGTCGATAGATATCGCTAGCATATTGGGATTCCTGCTGCCATTCCATGGATCTATGAGCAGGTCCGCCTGAACGTTCCCCCTTGCTTCACGAATAGGAGGCGTATTTGACAGATCTTGTCGAAGATGTATCCCAACGATGTGGGTATGATACGTAGTTTTCAAGATGAGGATGCTGTCAGATAAAAGCCAATTAGCTCACTGCAGTAATGATACTAGGTGAGACAGACCTTTGGAGTCGCAGGAGCTCTGATCTGCGGGTGGGGGAAATACGGTGGCCATAAACTCTGGTCGTTGCTTCCACTTGTCAATTTCGCTTAGCATGATAAGATTGGTGACCAGTAGACTGCATGTCAAGAGATATAAGCGCTTATCTACGACACAAGGCTCGCACCACCTATTTTTAGTGGTAGTATGTAATATGAACCAATTAGAAGCTTAAAGAAATACCATCGGAGCCGCCTGGCCAAGTATTGATGAATTTATTTCAGCGAGATATCAACAATACTATTTGAATGTGCTGCTTTTCCAAGGTGATGTTTAAACGTAAAAAAGAGCATAGTTCATGTCAATATCTCAATCGATCGTCTCCAGCTCTTCCATAAACTTGTTGAAGTAGTAGTTACCCTGATCTCCAGACGTGAATGTTTGCGCATCTTCATCTTCGTCTTCGTCCTTTTCAAACTGGAGAGAAACATTAAGATCCTCCAAGACCTGGTGATCGGGATACCACGCAGCTGCGAGACTCTCTTCAATCTCATACACTCTCGATAGCCAAATCTCACCCCAGTACTCAACCGCACGCTGCTGAATGGCCGCACTCTCGTCATGAGAATGTTGACCATCTTCACCAGCCTCATCTACAGCTTTGTGCTGTACCACTTCCACGTCGCCGAGAATGAAATCTCTGGATTCCAGAACCAAGTCATCTAGACACCTTACCTTATTAACATCCTCAGTGTTTATCTCAAACTCAATATCGTCTCGCTTAAGACCTTGATTCCCGTTGGGTGCGTCGAAGCATGTATGTGTCATGCAAAGGGCTGCGAAAGTTGCTTGTCGGACCATAATAACGTGTTGATCTAAAGTCAACTTCTTGCCGTAGACCTCCACATATGATTGATACAGCTCAGCGCACCTAACGCCCGAAATCGCTCCTCGGGCTGGAAATCCGTCCACAAGCCACTTCACTCTTAAGTCAAAGGGAGTGCAACCTCCCGGTGAGCATTGGCAGGCACAGTTGTCCGTAACCTCAGTTGTCAAAAGGTCGACTATGCTTTCCATATCCGCATCTATTAAATGATTGCTGCAACTGGTCTTGCATCCAATAGCATCAGCTAGGATGAAAGCGAATCCTTTTAATCCATGATCTTCGCAGATCCATCTCCAAATAGCAGGACAGTAGTCATGTAGCCATACCAAATACATTATCGTTACCCGGCCTAGCAACGTCGAAACCCTCATATGATCAATCTGTGGGTTGCAGCTGAAGGGCCATTGGCGTTCCCAGGCCTCATCAATATCAAGGAATCCGACGTCCAAGAAAATAGACGCGTCTTCGGGGTCGGTAACATCCAGATATATGGGTCTGAAGAGATGTTCTCCTGTTGATATTCCACTAATATCATCGGGTAGCGTCGTTGACAGAGGACCAAGATCGATTAGGCCTTTCCGGGAAAGTAGCCGGCCCAACTCAATAGCCTGAAAGTCGAGCTCAGATGCTGCCGAGAAATAAGGAACGAATTCTGAATGCAATAGTTTCTCTTGAGCTAGTTGTCTTAATTTTCGTCGACGCATCCGGAGTTGATTGGCAACCAGAATTTTGCAGTGCATAGATGCCCTGGCAAATGTGTTATACCTGTTATTGTACCAGAAGTCCCGATATGGTATGATTGGGTAGCCTGCAGCCAAAAGAATTTTGACTGACGCCACACAAGGGCAGAGAGATCCATCTGCACTTCCGGGAGTTTTGCAAATCTGGGAGCTGATGTCCATCGCGCGACCAAGAAGAGTGCCATCATTCCAAGATCTCCAACCAGGCCTGACCAGCTGTTCCAGACTTGCCTTTTCGACCAACAGTTTCAAGATATCTGGCTTACTAATGGCCATGGAGAAAGGAGTCTCTCCAGAGAAACCTACCTCTTCGAGACACTCTGGACAGCTGTTGATTAGTTGTTCTACTGTCTCTCTGTCACTCCTCATAATCGCTAGACCGAGAGGTTTGAACAACGCTGCCAGAAAGCTTAGTAAACACAAAAATATTGCGTATAGCTACAGGGAGCAGGAGTATTGCCTACCCTCTGTAATTCTTGGACTCAGATCCTCACGCCGAGAAAGGCTTTCTGCAGACCAACTCTCAACCGCGACTACCATCTGCGAAGGCACATCCATATCGTCAACACACAACTGAGCAAGCAATGATTGTGGGCTACTGAGAGATAGCGTAACTTCATGGAATGGCAAGCTCGATATGGCATCAGTTTCATGCTCATCAAAGTATAGAATACACTTACCGCCCATCGTGGTTGCGAGTCGATGCTGGGACTCCTACTGCAGCAAAGAATTTGAATAGCGCCTCGAAGCCAGACGGCAGTGGATCCAGCTCCCAAGCTCCAATCTGCCAACGTGAGTTATGGGGCTTGGTTTTGTCTAGCCCAGTGGCGTACTTACTACGTAAGAAAGCTCATGGAGAAGAGAATTACCTTGTGAGTTAATGTCGGTAGGCCCTGCTTTTCCGGATCGGAAAATATCTTGAAGTTTCTGAAGCACAGCTTGGAAATATCTGTTGATATATGGGTTATCATCATCAGAAAGGCCTAAACCCACGTTACTAAGTAATGAGAGGCTCCGAAAGGCAGGAGCTGTTCCTTGGTCAACCATGGGAAAGTAAGTGAACGACGGGCTGATGCTAAACCCCCCAGCTCCCATGGTTGTGCAAAAGGTTAATTCGATTGCTTTATTGATCAACCTCGTGAAACCAGTAATTCTAAGAGCGCTGGTCCTCGAGTACTTGACGTTAGGCGTATAATAGTTGCAGTCCTTAAAATGAGCAATTTCGGAAATAATCTCATCTGTTGCATGAAGAGGTCCGAGGCTGAGCGTCTTGCGAGTACGCAATCTTCGTTTCTGACAAGAGCAAATTGAGACAGAAGCAGCTAAAGAAGCTAAAGCTCTTGGTTTGGAGGCTAGCTTATATATCGCTGGAACCGGGTTGAGATCTTGGAGATGCAGCTGTGATATGAGCTCTTTTGTTTCGATATGGCGTCGGGCCGCTGCGGACTCTGCTTCATGGAATGATAGCTGAATCACTTCCGTTTGGGCCTGAAGCTGGGCCTGAAGCTGGGCCTGAAGCTGGGCCTGGATCGCCAAATTAATCTGTGGAACGAATGCGTTGACTGAGCCTCGAAGCTGAGGGAGCTGTGATTGTATATCGGAAATAGGTCCTTTCAGGCCTACGACTGCAGTCGAGAGGCTCGAGACCGCGTCCCCTGTTTGCTGAATTCTCGTGGTGTTTAGAACCAAGACACCAGAATTTGCCACTTCAAGTTCTCTACGGCCAGGTTAGCGAAAGTACGCAAGCCGAGACGACTACATACAGCTGTAAGTTCTGGACGGCCAGGTTAAGTGGTGTACAGAGGCAGTCTAGAGCCTTCTCTAGTTTTTCCAGCTGCGATTGTTGCAAGGGGTATCGGAGTTTGTGAAAGCCTTTTTTCATCTTGTCTTGTACTTTCGCGGCTCCCACCGGAGCAAGGAGCTTCTGCTCGAAGTCTCTTAAATCCTTCAAGCCATTTTCGCAATCGTTCAAACAACTGAGAGCATTAGCCGCAGCTTGAGAAGTTGTTGGTTCCAATTGATCCCGCTTCAAGAAAGCGTCGAGTAATCGGAAACTGCCTTCTAGCGACTCCGCTTGGCGGGTAAGACGAGTGAGAGCATCGTCGCGATCTTTGAGACCGGCGAGGTAGCTCACAAGTCCACAACAGGTCTTGAGGCCTAGAGGGATAATAGCGAGCGCGAGCTCAGCCATGACGATAGACCGAGGTCGGGAGTAAGTTTCTAGTCACTCTTGATAGGAGAAGGATGAGAAAAGAAGAGAGAACAGGAAAACTGTCAAGATATGCACCACACCTGAGGGGGGACATGGTAGCAAATCGGGCTACCAGTAATATCTCACCACGTTTCGTTTCAATTGCCGCCTTAGCAACTAACAGAAATCATTGATGCACAATATAATTGGCTGAGAATCCTTCGCACTTTGCCCGGCTTGTATGTTTGTGAATGCACAAGCCTGGGCAAGGCGCATTTGGGGAAATGAGGCAGACAGCGACAGCCACGTATGCGATGATCGGCGATGCAAACCAATACGTCTATCACCATGACAGCCTGGTTCGTCGCGTTGAACTTCTTCTACTGTATTCCTCTACAGAAAGTTTCCAATGCCTACATCGATGCCAGAAATGGAATCTCAGGTACGTGAATTTTCTCAAGCTGGATATTTCCATGCCAAGATAGAAACCACCAATTGTGCTATACCAACAATGAAAGACAAAAAGCCAAACAAGGCTGCAAGGAAGACGCCAAAAATAGCAACCGTCAAGGCATTTCTCTCGCTTGTGTGCCTCTCAAACCAAGAAGTAAATGAGTTTGATGGTGGCGGTTTGCCGACGATACGCTGCAATGCTTCTAATCGCTTGTTCCAGTATATCTTGCCGAATGGTTCCAGCATTGGATGTATTAAACCATCGTACACAAGAATGTTCGGATCGAAGGATATTGTTGTTGTCTTGGGCTTGCGCACCAGTCTCTTCGCAAGCTTGATAGACTTTTTGTCGAAGGGGAGTAAAATGTGATGAATTGTGTATAAGGTTTCTAACAAAAGCTGAGCAGGCAAAGTGCCACTTTTAGCAGTTAGTTCTTCCCTTCCAATGATATATTTAAGAAACAGGTTGACTTTGTACTTTTTAATGGAGTCCTCCATCGATTCGAGAGGTGGATTCTCAAGAGTAAAGCGTAGTTGAGCTTTCAGCCAGGCCACATGGTGGAAGACACTAAGGGTCTTTGCGTGTTGGTCGTAGTAGAGGGGTTGCACAAGGTCGTTAGTCGGCAAGACCCGAATATCATACCTTTTCTTAAGCTTCCAAGCTTTAAGTGTCCGATCTTTTCTTGAGACAAAATATGGCGATTCAGGGGTGCAAGGAAGTACGCTTCGCACGAGGTCGGTCAAAGTTTGATCTGGTCTCCAATTTACCAGATGAATCCCGTCATTCTGAGCTCGGAACTGCTGAGAGAAAGCTTTCATCGAGGCCCTATCAAACATGAAGGCGACTTTGACTATTACCCTCAATGCCTGCTCAGCCTCTTCTTCGCTATGGCCAGGAAACATTTGGCGAGCGATGTCAGCTCTGGTTTTGTTGTAAGAGGATCTCAGAAGAGATACAGCTCTCAGCAAGTCCATGTGGGATTGAAAATGAGGCTTTCCGAGGGCGACAAAACAATGCTCTGGATGAGGTGCCTGGGAAGTAACTCTCTTGTAGAATTGACAGCAGGCTTGGTTGTGCTGTTCTTCCCCACGATTTTGGTGGCATGAAACTTGAAGAATTTCCTCCACCTCACTTAGACTGGGTGGAGCTAGGACCATTGTGAATCGAACAAGATCTTCGTGCGATCGAATACTTGAACGAAATACCCTTTCATTATGACTTTTGTCCTTGATGCTGTTTATTGGAAGCGGGGAATACCCAATATGGGGCTGATGTGGCACAGCCCAGTCGTACGATCCCTAATCCGGGCACTTGCAGAGTGCTACAGGTGAAGCTGTATGCATCGGAATTAAAACTTCGGATGCGAGACTTTACCTGCAGTTAATTTGAGATAAGATTAATAAGACTTAAAATAAGTTAGACTAATATTCTTCTGATTAATCAAACTCAGGCTAATTTATTACGATCGTTTCGCTATTTATTCATCTTTGAAGAGAATTAGGCATAAATTTAAGAAGAGTTTTAGTCGAGTCTGTGTCCGAAGTCTTATTCCCCGACTAGGCAGGGTTGGCTGACAGACGTGCACATTAGCTAGATTGGTCAGATAAATGTGTGTCTAATAAGGCGTTTTAGTCACAGCCACCGTAGATCTTTGACCAAATCGATGTGGCGAGGCCTCGCAAAGGGCGGTGTTGCAGTCTGATGATAAATGACAAGGCAACAGCAGCCGTCAGATGAAAACTAGTCTATACAGTAGTTTTCGGCATAAGTCGTCAAATGCCAATTTTTTTGAAACATCAAGATCATTACTTGAATCAATCCTGCCGGATTTCAAAAGTAGACATGGCATACCTCCAACTAAGATGACGAATGAACACTCGCACTCCGCTACAATTAGCAGAGTATCAGATCTGGAGGATGACATTGTTAAATCCGAAGCCCAGGCACCGATCCTAACCTTCATTGAAGATGCCTTGCGCAGAGCATTCATGAGGTTCTCTCGTCATGACGAAGAGCCAGAACTCCCCCGGCCCCGAAAGCTCAATATCGCGTTGTTCAAAAACAGGCTGCCCAAGCCACGAATCCACATACCTTTGGTCGATAAGCCTGATGACGATTGTGATAGCTATGCATCAAAAGGTGACCAACCGATGAACCATGACGGTGCGATCTAGATTAACTTACCTCTCCTGGTAGACAACCCCCGATTATCTTACAGCTTTCGCGACAAAATTCAGATTCCCTACGTGAAGCGACCATCAGCTGTCTATCTATACCCTCATGCTGAAATGCATATCGGCCAGGAACATCGAGATCGTTACCCGCAGCTGGTCGAATTTCTAAAGCTAACGGTGGAGCAACATTCGAAATTGGGGAAAGACCGAGACTGGCTTATTGGCACAGCCTACACTCTCGCGATGTGTGGTGCAGACACTAACTCAGCGGCTCCCTCAATAGTTATGTTCTGTCCTGATGATGACATGAACAAGGTCAAATACCTGCAGCGCACCCTTAACCAGAAGCACATTGTGGCTCAGTACCGTTGCGAAACGACACCATTGTTTCAAATCTATGTGTGGGCAAGATCTTACACACTCTGTGGCAAGACGTGCGATGAGTTCGACATTCACATTGGTCAGGGGACCTCACTCTGTGGTGCAGCGGTGACAAGCCCATCTTCTGGCGAGAGGCTTTGCACAGTCGCTGCAGTTCTTCGCATCAAGAATTCCCAGTACGCTCTAACTTCAGCTCATGCCTTTGAACGCAAGCCTGAGATTCGTGCGCCCGATTCTGATTTCATCGATGAGTCTAATGCAGACGTTGATTTTGGATCGGACTTTGAATCGGAAGAAGAATCAACGCTGTGCGAAGTGGAATACGACTTTCCTAGTCAGAAAGAGACTTCTGTTCCACCCCTGGCATCAAGCCGGATGCTGGATCAAAGACCGTCGCGAAAGCCTATGCAGAGCAGTATCGCGTGTCAATCGGGAGGCCTACAAGCAAATGACGATGTTGAAGATCTCGACTTTGCTCTTCTCGCTCTTGACGACCCAGCAGGTTGGAAAATCAACTCGTACCAAATAACATATCAGAACGGACACAATGTCGCTGTCTCAATTGACTGTAGTCCGAGCAGCTTGCCAACCCGACCTCGTCATGTTCGAATCATTACCTCAAACTCTGAGCCGAAAACCGGTGTCATACACACTGTGCCGTCTTTCGTCCGCAATTCTTTGGACAATGATCGGCTCTGTGAGGTATGGGTGGTATCTATTGTTTCCAGTGGTTGTAAATATCACATCAGCGTCATAACCTGAGATCAACCGCGGCTAATACGAGACAATAGGTTCAAACATCGGTCAGTCTGATTCTCTGGTCGTGGATATTGAAACCTGCCGGCCATATGGGCACGTTATTGCCGTGAACCCTCTGGGACAGCTATACGTGGTACCTCTGCGAAAGACTTTATACAGAATCCAGAAGAAGTTTAACACTAGTTGTGTTGGAATGTTTGTCCAGGAACCAGACCCTCCGATCAGGCAAACAGATTGGCGAAGGCGTAGTCATCTGCAGGATCCTGTCATTTCTGGGCATTCCCCTGGCTCGGCCCCAGAAATTGGAGGAGATTTTGTGAAGGGAAACACTCCAAGCATATTATCAAGGTCCTTTTTCTTTGATAGGATATGACATAAGGGCAGATAGTTAAAGAAATGTATTCGAAATCTTCAAGTATTAAGCATCCAATTCATGGCGGTTTGTGATCACGACACGTGACTTACCTCTCGTGCGCAAGGCTTATACACCCTTAAAGCCCACCTTCGTACACGTCAGCTGGTTTGACGTTTCCGTTGACAAAGCTTTGAAGGTACGCAATTCTGCTTTGATCCCAAAAATATCGACCGCGTGTCCAAGGCTCATAGCAATTTTCATAAGAAGTATCCCATTCCCAAGATCCCGGCTCGGTCCCCGATAAATCTTCCGCGATATCCTCTCCACCAAGACACATGAGAGACCGGTTTAGTAGGTCGCCAGACTGGTCCCGTGTCATCGGTTCACAATTAGCAATCGACTCGCGCATAATGAAACAGTGGAAACTGGTAAGTATGAAATGCTGGAGATGAGTGTTTGGCATACGCTCGAGGCCATATAGCAGCGTATGACCCCGGGAGCAGAGACTTTTTGCAAACCTTAGTTCCTCATGGAGTGTGCGTTTGCGGAATATCAAATTGAGATCTGGCGGTGGGGGCGGCAAGTTGGAAGAGCAATGTAGCTCTGGATCGTCAAGCCCCCCTTCCACTCGGTGTATGATCCTCCGATATTTATCAAAGGCGAAGCGGAACATAGACTGAAAAGCTCTTTTGCCCCAGTCATTTTCTTTGTAACCCTCCAGGACGGTCCGGCTAGAACTCCAGATACTCTCTGTCATTTGCCATCGTACCCAGGGTTCCAAGATTTCGGTATGGTCGAAGTGCAGAAAATGTCGGCGAATCTCAAACTGCAGGAAAGAGTTTTCGAGCCGGTAGGTTTCTCCACCAGATAGTATCAAGGGTTGATCGAATCTCAGGTTCCACCTAAGTAATGGCCGAGACCACGGTAACTTGCGCGGCTTGGCATCATATAGAAGCTTCTCCCATGCCTCCACTGCATATTGCGCAAGAACATGATCAGCTTCATGCCTCAAAGAATACAGTTCGCAAATCATTGGGAGACTTTCAGCCCATTGTCGAGAACGTTGAGCGTGGAAGAATAGTATTGGACGTACCCGTTTCTGGACTTCCTGCGGAGCCAAGTGTGGAAAGTCGCGGCCAATCATTCGGAACCGACAGGCAAGCAGTGCTTGGAAGAGAAGATACTCATCTCGGAAGAATTTGCTCCTCAGCTGATTGCAGAATGGCTGCAGGATGTAATCACGATACAAGCAGAAGTTCCGAAGCAAGACGGGCGACGCTGAAACAAGTGATCTGAGATCCGTTGGTGAGGGTAATGTTTCCATAATGAGGGTATTTATCTCGCTCGGGAGCCTGTGTAGTGGTGGTGTGAGATCCATTTTTAGCAATGATTAAGGTTCACTAACTTTGAGAGACTAGATGAATGTTAGGAGCGCCAGAGGGCACCCCTATTTATATTATGAGAAGACCATTTGATGCAGAGTTAACGGATGCTGTCGCCTTGTGAGATCTTACAGATTTGACTTTTATAATCCTTTCAAGCTTCAAGCATAAGACTCAAGGTTTAGACATGCAAATCTAATGATCTAGAGATATAAAACAAGACAAGAAATAAGCATCGAATGTTTGATTTAGACACATTGTGTTCAGATTCCTATGTCATTAACCTTACGTATCTGTGACTCATAGTTCCCCCCTGAATCTTGTGAATTTCCCCGAAACCATCAACTAAGCTTTCTAACAACACAAACACAGCCCTATGGGTCAACCTTTAACCCAATATCGCCAAGGGGGTACCGACAAGGTTCACATGATATTTTGCGATCTAGAGGTGTCACCGAATGTTGTGCATGACAAAGAACAATTTGCTCTCCCCCGTCTCTAATATACTCAGATCTCAAGCCCTTTATACCGACCCGAAGGGCAGGCTGTTATGCAGACGAAAATCTCAACTGGGGTGTCTGATCTAAAGAAGTCAGTTGAAGCTTATTCTTGAAGAAATAAATGAGACGATCTTATCAGGATCAATTAGTCATGGTCACAAATACGATACCAGCCATGCATTTGTTGAGAGCGCTGCCCAGGATGTTTAGCATTAGGCAGCTATAGCCTAAATTTTCACAACTTAAGGTGCTTTCCGCCTTACTTTAGAACAAGGTCCTGCCTAAACTTTACAAATTCACCATAAAGGATCCTAAGTTCCGTGTGTGCCCCTGGACATTCTGTCACCCAGGAAGACACATACTGTCGCTGATACAGCGTAACCTCGACTGTAACACCTCGACCTGCCAGATGCTTCCATGTCGATCATATCATGATCCTTCGTTCTCTAAGAAGGCCACATAGGACGCTGTATCGGCATCTGCCGACAGGATTGACAAGCGGGAATGCGACTGCCAGTATACTCAAGCAGGCAGACATAGCTCAAAATATGAAAAGCCCACTGATCTTGAGGTTTTACATCATCAATAATCAACAAGTCGCTAATGTTCTTAATACGTTCGTCTTCAACATGAACGCCCTGGTCGCTTCATCTACCGCAACGACCAGCTATGATACATCAGGTTAGCACAAAGACGAACAAGACTGACATAATCGGACGATCCAGTGCTGGGACAGTACGCTAGGTAATTTAAGCCAGCGTCGCAGATCCAGGGCGATGGATGCCGGTACTAGGGTTGTAAAGTATTCGAGATGAAGTGGTCAATCTTCGCGAGTTCAGTACTTCTCGTTATCCATTTACTATGTTCTAATCATACTCCAGTCCCTCAAACTCACGATCAAGTCAACTGAAATATTTATTACTATGACCCCTGGAAAACCGAAGCGGTTACATTCCGGATACTTGGCATCCGCAGACAATACGCCTGGTAGCTGGGTTAGTACCAGTGGATTTTGTAACAGTTTCTCGTCCGATAGAAATGGTCCAAATCGCTGTACAAACCTTTAGCATTGGCCCCAGATCCACAACATCAACCTCCAATTCGTGACGTATGAGACTCAGAGCAACGCAGGCTGCCGCCGACACGACAGAACTCTGTATATTCGTTTGTAGCCACGAATATAGTGGGAAAATTCGAATTACTATCGAGGTGTGAATATGAGACTTTGATGATGTCTTTGTGATTACTGGCCTTGCACTGGTGCTATTCCCTAAACATGCCGAGAGCTGTTCTGCCACCAGACCTCACTCAAAACAGCTTGATTCAGCCGAGATCAATTGCACATACTGGATTAATACTGCGACACAGAACTACGTTGTTTTCTGGTGCTTTGCCCGAGATACTGCATTATTGTGGTAGTTCAAATTGTCCCTGTGAATGGAGACTATCTCACTGGCTTGTGATCATAGCACGTGACTATACCTCTTGTGGCGCATGACAATGTGTCATCAGGCCAGGTGCTATGATTGGTCGTAAGCAGTCCCCTTTTCGGGAGTGCGCCACTTCTCACGGTTAAAATTAAGGTTCTTTCAGCCCTCCTCCATCCACGACATCTTCACTCTGCACCCCTATGCAGGTTGATTACCTGGTGGAACTGGACTCGAATTAGATATTCAGGCAGCTCCAAGTAATAGATGTGTATGGAATGACTGTTTACTCTGGAAGACCTCGGTATAATTCCTCTGGGACCCAGTCGTGATTACTTCCGGCCAGGCCACAAGTAAGCACAAAGCTTTGAGTAGAAAAGAGTGCTCGAGGGTTTCATTGTTTCTCCTCGCGCAGCTGATCCAAGACGATTTTTGTTGGTTGAAAGACCCAAGTGGATTTCGTGATGAAGTCTCATTGGTGCTAAAACTCCTTCTACAGTCAACTAGGCCTAGCGGTCGGGTTCTAGACTTGTTCCTGCAGGGTCCCATCTAAACGGCCCGCTGAGGCTGTCAATAGTTGTCAATAGTAGCTATCTGCTAGGCCGAATATTGGTTGTATGTTCCAAAAGTATTGGTCTTTTCTGAATCTCGACCATGAGCTTACTGTTACATCTCGGAGTTGAGTCGAGCAAGATCTTGGCAAATTTAAGGGTCCCTCCATAATAAGGTCGCATGCTCACAGCTTCGGTTTACGAAACCAAGGTCTCATTCACTCGTTTTTTGACCCATTCTCTGGTCACTCCTACCGAGACCCCTTCAATATGCAGTCTATGATTGCTCTTGTGGGCTTGGCCCTTGCCAACTTTGCGGTTGCCGGGCCTTGTAAGCCCGGGCGCCCAACCACAACCCTCGACAGCCTCTCGCTTACATCAACTTCGGCTGCTGTCATTAACACCACCACTGACACCGCCGAGACTTCGACCGATGTCCCAACATTGACCTCAGCGCAATCGAGTACCACCACTCAAGAGACAGACATCATCATCACCAACGCCCTTACCGGTGGTAGCTTTGCCCAACGCGACCCCAGCAACCCTTCTAGTGGTCTCGCCGGCTTTGGCGCTGACGGAGATGCTGTCTTCCATTCAGGTGGATGTTACAAGGCAGACGGTAGCCTTGACGATGGCTGCGCTGCCTTGTCCGCCACCGGCAATCAGGCTGGAAAGCGAGACATAGGTGCCTTTGCCAGCATTTTCCAGACCCTCAACGGGTTGAACACTGGTTCTCGAAAGAAGTACACCGTTCAGTTTTTCTACGTTGTTCTCACAGGCAGTGGCAACCAAGCTTGCTCTATCAGCGCGTCGCTGGGGAGCAGCCAATTCTACTCGAGTTTCCTCTTCTCTTCTGGTCCGAGTGTCTCGTGGGTTCAGGTGCTTCAGACAGTTGAGGCTGAGTCCTCTTCTGCTGCATTCGCCATCTCTATGAATTGCTTTGGCAATGGAATGGCTATGATATTGGTAGACTCTGTTTTCATTTCCAACCAGGTCACCCCAGAGAACATTGGTGACTTCAAACTCGACTTCGGTGCTCCCGCGCCCAACACCGAGCCAACACCAGTGACTTCGTCCCATACTGAGCCTGACCCTACTACTATCAACGGCCAACATACCGAGGAGCCTCGGACAACATCTGACAATGACTCAAACACCAAGCCTGTTGCGTCTACCGAGGTGACACTTGACGCCTCAAACACGCACACTGAGCCATCTACTGCTACTACTGGCAGCTCGAGCAACAACACTGGAGAGTCTACGTCAGCGACTCACGGTTCTGCGAACACGAACACCGAACAGCCTACTCAAGCTACTGGTGGCCCTGTAAGCACTGACACGGAAGAACTTACTTCAAGAACTAGTGACCCCTTGGATGACAACACTGAAGCACTTACTTCCCGAACTGCTGATTCATCCGAACAGGCTACTCAGGAGCCAGGTACTACTGAAGTTGCAAAGACACATCACGAGGCCGAGAGCTCAAGGGCCACTTCACTATCCGGACCCACGGCCATTACGACAGACTCTTCTGAGCCCACCAAACTCCCTTGCCAGGTGGAGAGAGCGTGTGACTTCTCTCAAATCGGTGACGACTCGAAGTGTGACCTCTATGGCCAGTATCGTGGAGACACCTACAATCTCCCTGGCCAAGAAGACCCAGAGAAGCGACAATACTTCCATAGTCATGGAGAGTGCGCTTTTATCTGCAACGGACTTCCTGGTTGCAAGTCAGCTGGTTTCATGTCCGCCATGGCTGAGTGCTTTTTTTCCAACAGTGTCGTTACCACATCAGAGGTTATCCTCCAGAACGACGATGGGCGAGACTCTAATTGGAGTGCTATGACGTGCTTCAAGTGCTCTGACTGCTCATCTGACAATGGTGCCGGAAATGGTGGTAGTGCTGGTACGAAAGTACAAGACGAGCCTATCGAAACAACGGAAATCCCTTCTAGCACGCGCGACTTGACGAGCGCGCCTACTGAGGCCGACGAGACCTCTTATTCAGGCACTACCTGGGCGCCTGTCGATTCTGAGCCAACCACTTTCGCCACAAGAACATCTCAACGCCCCGAGACTACGACGACTCCTGCTGATGTCTGTCTTTACAATCGTGGCCAGACATGCGAGTTCAACAGATACAAGGACCACAGCGACACTCTTTGTGTCTGGGCTGGTCTCTTCACTGGTGAAACCTGGAAGGTGACTCGTGAAGATTATCCTTTCCAGGATACCTACGAGCAGTGCGGTGCTATTTGCCAGACTTTGAAGAACTGTGAATCTTCTGGCTACTATTCGATTGAGAACCGTTGCCTCTTCACATCCAAGAAGATCGTGAGATCTGATATGACTTCCCACCCTGATCGGCCTCATGATCATTCCATCTGGAGTCACAACTCCTGCTTCACATGCCCTGATTGTGTGACAAGCTCTGAGCCTGTAACTCAAGGCTGGATGTGCTCTTACGAGCAAGGCGACTCCTGCCGACGTGTCAATTCGAGCAAGGACGGTGCTCTGTGCAACTACCAAGGTTTCTTGGAAGGCCACATCCAGGAGGATCTTGATAGATACCCTGACCAGAGCTCACCGGCCAAGTGCGCGGCTATTTGTCTCACCCGGTTTTACTGCAAGGCTTCCGGTTACGAGGATGGCCGTTGCATGTTTGCGACTCGGGATCTTACACCGAACGCCTTTAGACTGGACTGGCCGGATCATTCCATGGATGGAACCTGGGATGATATGTCTTGCTTTGAGTGCCCAGGATGCACAGAGTAGCTCGAATATAAGTACGCTTTAAAATAGACTATAGACTAGAATAATATCTAATTTGTTTGCACCCTATCCTCATTTTAGGTGCATTAAAGTTGGACTCCAGCAGGAAGTCACGGTAGCCTTATTGCATGATTCTGATAGGCTATGACATCCAAAGCTCGATTGAACAAAATAATGTTTCCGTTTCAAGTAAGTCACACGATATTTGTAGCATTTGTTTGCTACGAAGAATGAGACGTTACTTGAGTTTTTGGGCGCGTGTCAAACTATTTCACCGTTGAACTAATGGCCTGCCCTGGATCTTGGGTTTCTTTTCCGCCAACTAACTTCACGACGAAACGGTTTGTCATATCAGCATACTATAACGTGGTTGAAGCTTTCGCTGGGTATTACTATATGCAGAAGCGAGGCGTGAAAATTACCAGGGTTCAAAGGTAAGCTGACGTTGAGCCTCCCCGCCTTTAGAAAAAAAAGCCTCATCGCGTTGGAACTGAACGATTCTTAGACTGGCTTAGTTACTCTTAAAAGCACGTCAAAACCTCAAGCTTACTTATATCAATGGCTACTGTCCAAGAGCGTCACCCGGAAGTATTCCAGCCCATCAACTATGAAAGCCCTCGAGGCAAAATGCGGAGTGTCCCGATGCAAGCTCTGTGCTTAGGATTCAACCGCACAGGTACAGCGAGTAAGTGATTAATCCTACTGCCATGTTTCAAACACGTCTTTTTAACATGAGGGAATAGCCATGTCTGCGGCGCTCGAAAGGTTAGGCTTGCCTTGCTGGCATTCTTTCCACCTTCTCACAACCCATTTCGGCGATAATGAGATGTGGCAAGATGCAATCGACCGGAAGTTCTTAGGTAAAGGTAAGCCTTTCGGACGAGAAGAATTTGATCAGCTACTGCATTCATTCGGGGCTGTGAGTTCCGACACGCCAGCCATTGCCTTTGCGGAGGACTTGATAGCCGCATATCCTGAGGCCAAAGTCATCCTTGTGGAGAGGGATATCGACAGTTGGTACAAAAGCTACATGCATTCCATCATAGGAAACATGTTTAGTCCTTTCCCTACACTTGTGTATCATCTAGACCGGTCTTACATCCACAAGATCGGCAAGGTACAAAAGAGCGTTGTCGCTGGATGGGGAGGCATTCGATCCCCGAAGGATGCCGAGGCTAAAGCTCGAGATAACTATCGCAAGCACTACGACTTGATCAGGCGGATCACTCCCCGAGACCGATTGCTGGAGTTTAAACTTGACCAAGGTTGGGGATCTTTGTGCGAGTTTCTAGGAAAAGACATTCCTGATGTTGAGTTTCCGAGACTGAACGAGAGTGCTTGGTTTGATGAAAAGGCTAGCATCTTATTGAAACAAGGGCTTAAGGATGGCGCAACAAAGGCTTTTCCCTGGGTATCAGCGATTCTTTGCATATGGTACTGCTGGTATGTATCACATTGAGACAATAACTGTAATGGAAGGTTACAGAATAATGGCATTTATGAAGACACCAATGGCCCGTCACGGCAGATCGAATTATACCTCATGCTTTAAAAGATGACATAGCTTTCGGAATGCCAGCTATCAGGATTAATCAGGCTATAGAATCTGTACCGCTGGATGCTGCCTGGCAAACCCCAAAATGTGGTAGGCCTACTGTAGCTTGGTGATATTTTAGTTTCTCAGCCTCCTATGCCAAGTAATTGAACGGAATATAATTCTCCCATTAAAGTTACTGCTTATTTCCCGTTTCGAGGTCCTAAGCAAGGGTTGTTGCCTGAAATTCTATGTCAGATTATATACCCCACATGTCATCTCACCTCACTTCAGCAACTTCTCACCGGAAAGCCTCAGTATGGCAACTGACAAAATTCCACCTCCAAAGTTCCTTGAGGATCTCCCTACAGAAATCCTAAATGCAGTGTTCACTAGCTTTTGCTCACATTGTCATCGGATATATTCTCACGAGGCTAGCGATGAGGGCACGGCCGACGTTGAGGCCCTCAAGGCCTTGACTCAGACCAGTCGACGATGTCGCTCAGTTACTCTACCCATTCTCTTACACAGCCCTAGTCGTCACCTCACGTCTACTTATATTCTTGGCGTGTTCGACCATGAACCTGACCTGGCACAAATCACAAAGACTCTGACCCTTCCACTGTCGGGGCCATCGACGAGCATCAATCGCCCGATTGTAACACGATTAGCCAAGAGGCTATCGCTCGAAGTGCTATCGTCAACAGATCTATCGGAGTATCAAGAGAGCGTCGAGACAGGCCTGATGTTGGCATTCTGTTCCAACCTAGAACGTTTGACATTGCAAATTTCCGATTCGCAGGGTAAAGCAGAGAAGACCAGCTTTGAGTTCCTGCAACGCATGCTTAAACGCCAATTGATTCCCGAATTCTCGAAACTTCGTCATCTCGACGTCGATACGAGCAAGTGCAAGCGATTTAGCATTGCTGGCACTGAACTATCCCTGTTTCTTCACGAATCTCCAGCCTTGGAAACTCTGGTGCTGAGGGGTACCAACGGGCAGAGGGTGCCTGATGACGATTACGAGTTTGATATACGCAGATTCACCCCCGCCCTCGAAAACTTGAAGACGTTGCAGATTCTGGAGTGGTCATTTCACGGGGGAACTAGTGACAGCGTTACTCTCTGCAAAATCCTCAGCCTAACCCAAAATCTCGAAAGCTTTAAATTCACCGTTGACGATGGAGGTATATGGAGTGATGATGGTGTGCCGTGGGGTGGCATGGACGTCAGACTCTTTCATATACCTCCCAGTCGCTTCATAGAGTTTCTCAAACCGGTACAAAGCACGCTTCAGCACTTGAGCCTTAATTTCGGCAACAAGATATATGCCGGCGCATATCAATCTCCAGACTGGATGTTACTCTCACCGCAGCAGATGCAAAGCTTTACGAGCCTTGAGTCTCTCAGTCTTGGCCTCAATTCCTACTGTCGACACCTCTTTGGCTGCAAGAAAGTTGGACCGAAGTTCGAGGATAAAACATGCTTGACCGAACTACTTCCCCCAACTCTTCGCAGCTTGACTGTCTTTTTCACTGGAGGGAGTTGGGGGGAGTGCTTTCCCGACGTCCTATATCTTGGAGACCGAGTAGTGGCTGGAGACTTCCAAAACCTCGAGCGAGTAACGATCAAGGCCCCTGTTCACTACCAGATGCCTTGCAGCGATAATTGGGATGACTACTGGGATAACGAAGAGTTGATTAAGATCTCGAAAGGCATGAGAAACCGTAGAGATTTCCTGAAAGATGCGTTCGAAGGATCTGGTGTTGTCGCTGAGCTTGTGAGTTGGTATATTTGGGAAGACATGTACTGAAATACCGGTCGCTATGTATTATTCACTGTCACGAGGTTGTAGAATGGGGAGCAAGGGCCTGTCACTTGACGAATTATCCATAGTCGTACCAGGATAAATCATAATTTTTATATTGTACTGTCTGTTATTGAATTTGACGAAACACCAGAGGTACATTACATGCCGTTAAATTATGAAGTAAATATATGTGTACATAACTCTAAGCAAGCTCCGCTTCGATAATGCTCTCTACCGACTGAAGAGGTCTCCAGATCTTGAGTACCTTCAATCCAACACTCTCAACCAATTGTCGCCACTCGGCCTCCGTCCTCTCTTTGGCACCCAAGCAAGCCATCATAGTAATATCAGAGGTTGTAACACGAGCGAGGGGCTTAATAGTGCTAACCAAGCTCTCATGGATAAGAAGTTTCGAGTAACCAGGCTCCATCGCATCAGCAAGGTGCTTAAGAATCTGGCTGGCCTGCTTATCCTCCCAATCGTGCAGGACGTTATGCATAAAGTAAGCGCGGGCGCCTTTAACAGGCTGAGGAGTGAAGAAGTCGTGAGGGTGTACGGAGATGGTGTCAGCGATGGTCAATTCCTTGAGGATGTCGGGCAAGTCTTGGAGGACTAAGCTACCCTCAGGAATATCAGGATGACGGAGGTGGAACTTAGTCAAGTCATGTCCTTTGCTGCCACCAACATCTACCACCAAGGGTCGGTCGGGCTTAGAGTCAGTAACCAGAGTCTCAGTAGGATACACCTCAGGCCAAGGTGTCAGGTTATACTTGGAGTGGCTCTCCATGGCATCGTTAAACTCTCTCGCAGCAACGGGGTCACCACCAAGAGATTGGAACAGGTTCTCCTTTGAACCCTTCATGAATTGCCAGTTACAGTCATTGGGATCTGTTGGATTCTTGTAGGCAGTCTCCTTCAGATACATGGGCAATGTTCGGAACATGGGGGCATTAACAAAATTGTAAAGACCACCGTAGACGTTGGCGAGGGCTTGGTCGGCAACGAGTGCATGCACCCAAGGTGTAGTGACATAAGTATCTTCACCAGTCTCAATGACAAGATTCTGACCAGAGATTTGTCGAATCATACGCCCTGGGCGATTGTCAGCGATGAGGTGTAGTGGGATACGCGAGTAACTTACGGACGAGCACTGGGTCAGTATTGGTAAGCTCAGCCAGCTCGGCGCAAGTCTTCTGCTTGCCTCCAGCCTCAACCCACTTGGCAAAAACACCAGCGTCGCTTAAAGTCTTGACACATGCCACAGTGGCTGGGTTCACCCAACAGTGCTGCCAGACAGTATCCCAAGGCCTTTGGACTTTGCTCAGGGCGAGAGCCAGCGCATCCTGGGCACGAACACGCTCTGCCTCATTAGCGAATGAGCCGGCATCAAGGCCTTGAAGCGTCTCGATAAGTTGATCTGCAGATGCCATTTTGTTTTTGAAAATTAGGTATTGCGGGTGACAGGGGATGATGCAGTACCAAGATGCAGGAGGAGTGGAAAAGGGAACTTATGACTGATGATTTCTAGCCATTCTTATTCAACGAGTCGGAAGACAGCAGCTTGAAAGGAGAAAGCCTTCCGGGAGCCAATGGTTAACCGACTGGATACTGAGTGGCCCCATGCGAAATTGGTAGCATTTCCAGGTCAATCCCGCCTTCAAGGCCGTGCCTCAGGCGAGCGAGGACTAAAGGATCGCTCTAGTCTAGAGGAGGATAGAGCTGCGAAATGCCCTGGGGTGATTGACCGCGTGTTTCCGTTTCAAGACAAGCACGGAGACGGTGCCTATCTAGCCTGACCCTAGTTATATCCGGTGTCGCCGCCATATCCGCGCCGTCAAAGCCGTCCCTGCCACCCGGCTGGTTAATGCTCAGCTTTTGTTCCAAACTCCTGGGGATTTAGTGACCAACTTGTAGTATCAAGCCATTTGTTAATTCATGAAGGGATCTTCCATGTTGGTTTATATTGTCCCGTCATCATGCGCATCAAGATTGACATGGTTGCAGACTTGGCTTGTTTCTGCTGTTGGTTTGCGCAATTAGCTACCTCGTTCGTGCTAGTCCCGAAACCCTGGTACTGCAGAATTTACACGAATTGCGAAATGCATCGATGCAATGTTGCTGCGCGAAGGATTCGATCCCTGCTCAGCCTCTCCACAATTACGGAGAAAACCAAGGAAAAATCATGCCACGGGTCGTTCAATTGCCAAAGCGGACTTGACATGCGCTTTTTACCAGCGACGTGGTTCAGGAACACAGGGGATACATGTCTCGTCCCAGCAGCTTGGTTTTGTTGGTTCTGACATAAAAACTTTATTCGCATTACATTGGGAGGCCATCTATTACCTTTTCGACATGGCTGTAATAATACACGCTACATAGCCCTAACCACGCCGTTTCTTTTTAACCCATTCATTAGCTTGGCCCTTGTGCCGCGTAGGGCTAAGTTAGTACTTCCGGAAGCCGCCAGGATCTGTCCCGTCATGGGCCGGCGTCCCGCGTGATACGCCGAACTCAACCGTCTTGTGGATTCCACCCGACTTGTCCATGGTTTGTTTCAGGCCTGCGACGAGGGGAATGTCGTCAACACTCGAGCCGATCCTACTTGACCCGTGCTCCAGGTCGTCTCCGTGATGTCCCCGTAGCTTGTCCCACCTCCCGCTCGACTGCCCGGTGTGAGTGCCCTGATTGCTGCTCCCCGTCATTCGACTGGCACCTCGGCTGGCGTTTGCGGTTGCTATTTTGCCCTTTGCTAGACGAAACAGGGGACCGAGAGTGGGCAGTGATGTGCAGATAAGGAGAATGCAACCTTCGCCCAGGCCAAGGATGTCGAGGAATGGTACAGGGACTAGCGGGTTAGTTGTTGCTAGCGAAACGTCCGTCGGGAATAACTCACATGTAGGATTTTCAGCAAGGACCACGAAGATCTCACCAAAGACTGTAAGTTTGTAAATTGAAAGAATGCAGGCCAGGAAGCTCAGGCCAAGAGCAAATGACACCAGAACTCGGTTTTTGAGTGGCATGTTCAAGCGCATAATAAAGGGAATCGGGTAAAGAGCGAAGAAAGCGTCGAGAAACGCAGAGTAGGCCGATGTAAAATATCCCAAGTCGGACATGACCTTGACGGGCGCGCAAGTACCGCCCTTGATGGACTTGTCCCACCCAAATGCCACTGGATCGCACTGCTTATACCACCAGATCGAGGTTCCCAAGATACAGGCCTGCGAGCTGATTGCAAGGCCCCAGAAAAGTATCGTCGTCTTGAGTCCGTAGTCGAGAATTCGTTTGAGGGTAGCGATAATGGCGAATTTGGGCAGTGAGAATGTCCAGATCAATACAGAGCTGATAATGACGTTCCATTTGAGTGCTTCGGGGATCATCAATGGATCGTTATCATCTAATCGTCGACCGAGACCGTAGTGTGTGCCGATTGTGATCATTATGCAGGTGACGAGCATAACAATAACGCAAAACGCAGTGATGAAGTCGTCCCAGCCGAGGCCACCACCGACTTTACCCTGGCCGAAAAATCGACGAGTGATGAGTCTGAGCAACACGACGACTTTGAAGCTGTTAGCGACCGTTAGATACCGCAAAAATGGACCAACTCACAAGTCGTCACAGCAAACATAGACCAACAGGCCTTGTCAGCAATGACGCCGAAATCTTTAACGTCCCACAAACCCATTGTTTCGAAGGTGTCAGCTCTCGTAAATACAAAACAACATAACCAACAAGACTTTCCCGACAGGCTGGGACAGAGGAACCGTTGGAACGGTTCATACTAATATACCGAGGCAACATTCCTGGGGCAGTTCTTCAAGAGATCGGCAGTACAGTAGGGTCCCCCCGTCTCAGGCGGCGGGCCGGTTCCTAGTCCTCACGCCACGGGCTAGCAAAAAAGCTGCAGTTCCTGGTTACATTGCCCCTGCTTTCGGGTCCACTGGTAGACTGGATGTGAATCCTTCTTGTTTGATGGACGACGCTCGTCATTATTTTGTGAGCTGTAACCTTTCGCTGAAGACTCGGGGTTTTGGGTTCATTACGATGGTCTATCACGCAATCACAAAGCATGAAAAGTATCGTGTTCTTGGCTTCAATGCAACCAAGGCATCCCCTTTAACCATACGACTTGGTGAGCATACTTAGTTCAATGCGTGGTGTTACTGAGCGCGTGAGTTCAGGGTCCTGGTAGGTGGTGACTCTGGTAAGACATCGAATTTCTTCACTTCGATGCCCCATCCACATTCTTCCAAGTACGGCTGAATGGAAATCTGTAGCTCGGTAACTAACGTCTCACATGCAAGCCGTTTACGGTGCACAAAGTAATTATATTCAAGGACTCCATTGCAAATTTCCAGCCAAGGTTAGCTAAAGCCCGAATCCTGGTATTTCCAGAAGCTCGAGCCCGTATTCCCGCGACGATGGGTGGAAAGGCAGAGACAATGGGTAATGGAGATCCCGACCGTATTTCCATCGATTGGCCAAAATCTGGAATCGATGGGAACCAAAGTAATGAGAAATACCCATCGCCAGGCACGGAAATCCTTCAACCGCCGTACAGTAGTGCGACGCTAGGTCAGTCACTAGAGGTTTAGCCCTCAACGGTTCGAAAGAGGTTATTCCGTTAGGCCGTGGGTGGCCTAGACTCTCCGCAAAAACAAAGGCCCGTTCCAGAGCAAAAGTGTAACAAGGCAAAAGAGAAATGATCGCTCATTCTCCCCCGGGAAGGCTCGAACTTCCGATCTCCCGATTGTCTATGAATAACAGTCGGACGCTTTAGCCAACTAAGCCACAGGGGAAATGCTTTGATTGGTTGAAGGCAAGAAAACTATTACTGACTAGATCGAGAATCTTGACCAGATTTATACCCGAATTTTCTTTAACTCTAATTCATGTGGCAAACGCTGTCTGTCTTGCGAGCGTAAACGTGTCGTATTTCAAGCCAATACTTTCCAAATAAGATTCATCTTAACTACTTCAAGTATACTTTAAAGGGTAGAAATATAATATTTATTTATCTTGACTCCTTACTTTAGAGATAAATAATCTCACAATGTATCGATTGTCATGCCACACAGAGATCATACCTCGAACAGCATGGCAGGTTACCCTATGTCTTAACACAAGCTTTCGTTGGTGCCACTACGGCACTACGTATCTCCGCCACCGCATCCATAAGCACTGACACGACACCAGCCACAGGTGAACTCCCATTTAACATTTGGTGTTGGATAACTAAACGTGGCTGATTGATATCGAAGAATGACACAAAACTACTGCACAACCAGTTCTTGCCGAAGCCCACAAGATTTGCAAGAGATTTCTCTCCTAATACACGTTTGACTTTCAAGTTTCACTGTGACTCACTGGCTGCATGCAAGTTTTGAGTCAGGCTTGCATCTCAAACTTTTTGTTTTATAATTCTTTTCATTCGATTGATTACCCAACCAATAATCGTGTTCTTTACTATTGTTGACGCAGTCCTCTTATTAACTTTAGAGACGCAAAGGATAAATTACATAGATTACCCAACCAAGTAAGCACAAGGTTGTATTGAGTCGAGAAGTATGGAGAAGTATGGAGAAGTATGGAGAAGTATGGAGAAGTATGGAGAAGTATGGAGAAGGATAAAAAAAGGTTATCTGTTGAAGTACGAGGTATGTCTCCAGATGCTATTTAACAACCTGGCAATTTCTGTGGTTATTGTTTAAGACTAACATACATCCCTTTTGTTTTTGTAGGTTGCGTGCCTTATGTCTTACCACAATGAACTTTATAAAAAAGGTGAAACTCGGTGATGTTTAAATTTAAACAGAAAGATTATTAAGTCACTAAACTTTATATCCAGTAAAAAATGACACGCAAGAAATTAATATTTCTTGCCATTTATTTCTTTTAACCGGGAATAAATTGTTGCCTCAGGATGAGTCTAATGTAAGGTTTGGGTCTGTGGCTGGGTCCGTTGGAGTATACCTTATTTGCCCGGCATTTAAACTGCATATTATCATTCCCATTCGCAGTCTGTGCACACGTCCAAATAAACTCTTAGATCACTGTTACACGCAAGTAAACTCTATTCGGACCTATCGGTAACAAGACGGAATTACTCCGAAGCAGGAGGCTTGTGGACCTAAGAGTAACTACTTGCGAAGGACTTCCAAATAGGAAGTCAGAAGTCATCTGGCAGCAATAGACATGCGGAGGTTGGCTGCCATGAGGTCTGAATACACCACGATAGAGCTGTCTCACGAGTCAGAATCTGCCTTTCGAGATTGATAATCTTTTTCACTTTCGAACAATGAGCAAGCGATGCACAACAAGCGCCAACTCGTAAGAAGTTTACTGTCTAAGCTTTTCTCGCCCCGAAGAGAACACGAAACATTTAACGACGTCTTCATTCACAACAAGCTTTTTGTTCTGAACAGACGATGCAAAACCTTGATCGTGAGTCTTGTGATTTCTGGGAAAGTCTGAAAAGCTTGGGTATATAATGAGCAGTCTCTCCCTTCCCTTCCCTCTCTTCTTCTTCCTCCTTACACCATCTGCGTTCGTTTTAGCTTCCGTCTACATTCTTCTTTTACTGCTTGCAATTACGTCTTCTCTCGCTACAAGTTCAACAACAAGCATTACTCGCTCTTGTACTTGACTACGTATTTATCTCTACAACATCCATTGAAAGGAAGCCAGCTTCAATGATAACAGAGAACACAATTATTATACTCGACGTTCTACATTTACGTCTTTGTCACCCATCGACTGGAAGTTATTTTCAAGCTTTTAATCATCCACGTCTCTTACCTCGACGCATTTGTTTATACGCCTGTCGAGAACTCTTTTATCACCCACTCCTTTTTTCTTGACTTGATCCAACCATCTTTATCAAGTTTATTATATCACTTGGCACTATGCCATCCCTTCACGATTTGGACAGTGAGATGTCCCCCCTCAAGGTGTCGGACGACGACATGGACGATGGCTCATCGGAATGCTCCTACTACTCTCTTCCCGACCTCGAGAAAGACCCATGGCTCCAAAAGATTCCCGCCTCTGAGGTAAGAAAGCAGGCTAACCTAGTCCCTGCTGCAGCTTCTCTCGGGGTAGAGTACCCCCACAACTTCCTCAACCGGGAGAAGCTGCCACTCAAGGTGCCTGGACCATGGGTAGAATATCCTTTGTGCCTTAATGGACGGTATCACGGCAACACGCCTGGCCCTGCCCGGGTCATTGTCAACCCATCGATCCCGGGCGGGCACGACGTCATTTATCATCCCACTCCCGATGATAAAAAGTTTCTTCGTGCCACGTACCGCTCCAAAGGGTACAAACCATATTACTTGATTGAGCCTGAGAATTGCATCCCCTCCAGCCCTCCCAACTCGCCCATCTCAACTCCTCCTTCTATTCCTGCCGGCCACATGGGAGCAGCAGGTCTGTATCCCATGGGTTTTACTGGCGCGACATCTCCCTCTCCTGGCTTCGCAGAGATTTCTCACTCGCAAGCCATGAGTATTGCCGCATCAAACCAACAATGCTTTCAACAAAATTATTGTAATCATTGGCCAGCTTACTACCAACAACCGACGGCCATGATGACAAGCGGATGGGCTGCGCCCACATATTATCAGATGAACCAGCCCTATTTCTCTGCGTTCAATGGTTCCAGCGGTTCAGGTTATTTTTGTTGAAAAAAGCGTCACTCCAAGTATGATTTGGAGATGAGTATGAACATTCTTAGTATAGACATAAGCTACCTACCTCAAGTATTTTGGGCGTAAGCTTCTTTAATGATAATGAATCTGGTTTCTTGGCAATCTTAAGAAGTGTGTCCTATACTTTCTACTCTGCGTAGATGCTATTAGTAATTTCGAGTAGGCTTTGTCGTTGTTGCGCATGTGCTTGGACTGTGGCTAGCTGTGATCGTCCCGAAGGTCACCTATTGGCAATAATAGAAGCGCAAAGAGTCAGTTCAGCGCTGCTCAATTCTTCGATGACGTCCGTTTACCATCGCCTGACCAAACAGCCAAAGACATCTGACGTTGACATATGTTGTGATAGACACTCACATAGTTGGATTGACGTTTTAAAGTTGCGTATCACATGCATTTCTGTGGTATGAGACATTCCTAAATAGCATTGTGTACTATGTCTCTGTATAAATCCTACATCGACTTAGAGTATGAATTATGATGTTCCTGCATTTGGGACCCGTTGCATGCCATCTCTCCTACGACCCTGAGCTTAAAACCCCTTCGTTATCTAGCGAATTAATCTAACGACGTCTTGTCCTTCGTCTCTCGTGTGACGTGTCCTTGATAATCTCCTGGCTGCCAGAAGATCTTTGTGAAGACGGCCGAGTCTTTTGCATAATTTATGATAGCTAATGGGTTTCTTACCAATCATAGCCGCCTTGAGATCTTGTAGAATTTGACGGGGGAAGCCCTTTGATACCTTCGACAAGCACTAATATAAACATCTAGAGCCATCTCAGCTATTGTTCAATTACTGTTATAGATTTTATAGTAAGGAAGATGATAAAATTACTGCTCTTTCTACTTACCTAGCTACGACTGTACTTAGCGGAGCACAATCGTAGTAAGATGAGATCTACTAACGCTCCCAGCAGTAGGAGCCTCGGCAACGTCAATAATAGCTCCTGGAGCACCTTTGGAGCTTTCAATCGGGAACTCTGCTATTCCAATTCGCTCGTATACGTTAGATTTCCGCCGCCGGAGCGCCAGCGAGATCGTCGAACGGTTATCCCGGAACACCCTCAAGCAAAAGATTTCTTCGCCGTCCTTTACCCGAATTTCTCCCTCGGCGCACAGGCTGTAATCGGCATGAAGTGTAACCACTTTATCTGCCATCACCAGCTTGTAGTTTATCGAGTCGGGATTTCCATCGCTACAGGGAGCGTAACGTACTTCAGCTCCGAGAAGAATGCATTCAATATTTAAATACCCGTCGGCAACCTCACCAAAATGATCCGCACCGAGTACTGGGGTACAATGCGCCTTTGCGATATGGAAATCAGTCGTTCCTGCGCTAGGCTGCTCTTTCAGATATGAGACCCCGCCGTTCACGGATGCCCACGACCATGAAGGCGCGCGATATGCTGGTGGCCTACGGTAATTGAATCCCGGAACGAGTTTGTCGACTCGCCACAGCAGGTCTTGATCCAGAGAATCTTCCCATAATCCAGCCAGCTATGATCCCGTCCGGCACTTTTGTGCCTGGCGCGCTAATCCAGCAATAGCCGGAAGACGATCAGTTTCCTTTGACAGGGTGAGGTTAGAGTAGTTTCTGACGATCTCGTGCCATTTTGCCCTTCAAAAAGTCACCGCAAGGCTCGCTTTCTCCTTGGCGCGTTCCCTGGCGAGCATTTCGACACGCTGTGTCTCAACCATATCCTGTATTGACTTGCCGGACGTATCTCGAAGTTCGGCGCTTGATCACCCCAACAATGCATTTGTCGTCTTGATCGCATGTGTCCTTGGTTTCGATAAGGCTCCGACAAACCGGTCTAATGGAGACTGCCTCTCTTTTTTAGACGCCACATTTGAGTCTGCTTGGAATAAAGATTGAACGGTTCGTAAGGCGGCAAAATGCTCAACTTTGGGAACGGAGGTGGGCTTAAAGCAAGAGCATTCGCACAAGCTTTGTTTTAAACACTCCCATACAAGCTCACTCTGGCAGAAATGTAAGACTCTTGGTGCCAGAAGTCGTTCCTGGTATACCCATCCGCGTGTTAGGAGAGGAAATTCTTCTAACAGACGACTGCCTCCGACAGTGTCCCAATGCTGGAACTTCTCTCTGACATAAAATCCAGCCGTTTTGTTGCCAAAGCTGAGTGGGTAGTCTGAACGAAGGGATGAATCTGAGAAAAAGCCACCGTCACTATTCGCAGACTTAGTCGCAGCGAGAGTTAGAAACGAGTTTTGATAAACAGATGCCATTTTGGCAGACTCTTTGATCCAGTCCGACTTCAAGTCTTGAATAATACAAATGGAGTCGATCCAGAGATACCGCAAGCCGAGCTTCCGAGTGAAAATGACGGCATCTTGGAAGGTCCTTGAGAGTGACGTAAATGGGATTTCTTGTTTATGCGATAATATGTTTGCTCTAGTTGTTGCAATTCGCTGTGTTTTTCCCCAACAGTGGCTAAGGCAGACATATCGAGCCTTCTTGCCATTTGGCTCGAGAAGCTTCAAGTATGATGACTTCGCAGTGTCCCCAAGGTCAAGAACTCTCGTCGGCAACTCCGTATCTAGAGGAGACCTACACTCTTCGTGATTGGCTTCACAATCTCTCAAAACTTTAGTGGCCCATACAAAGGAGTCTTCTGACGCCGTGTTGCCCTGGAGCCTTGGCAAAGGTTTGAATGCACTCCATGGAGAATTGTAATCTGTCAAAAGGGCAAAAGAAAAGCCGAAAATGGTCAGCGTTAAAGTAGATCAAGCAAACATGGATTCCTACCAAGTATGGATGGGACTAACCTGACTCAACGAAGAACACTATTCTTAGCTTCGGTCTCGTATCTTTGAAATACAACTCGACTTCAAGGTTTTCCACGCTGTCGACAGAGTCTCCCCTAACATAAATATGCTGAATGTAAGAGAGGCTTCCAATTCGAGGCGAAAAGTGCGAAATGCCCTCATACAGTAAAGAACAAAGCTTGCAGCCATCGAGAGCGGATCTTTCCAGCTTCGATAAAGCGAAATCAATCGCGACTCGATGTTCATGACGTTTCCGCGTCAGGTTGTTGCAAAGCGTGCATTTACTCATTTCGTAAAGTTTCAGTCCGGCCGGAACAGTGATTCCGAGTAAATAGAGCAATGCCGGTAGTTGAAGGACGAGAGTTAGAGAGGGTGCGGAGAATTAATTGCGTTGCGACCTAGGACTATGCCTGACCAAGCCACCAAGGCTGTCTCCATCAGCTAAAATCCTATCGTCGCGCTCGGGCGCCGTTGCAGTGGGAAGTCTACCTAGTCTGTAAGTCTTGAAAGATGGCAGGCATACGCTTATCCTAAACCACACACTTGAATCAGAACCTAGACCCCGAAGAGCCATAGCCTTAACGCAACTTGAAGTGTCAATCAGGTATGAGCGAAGACTCCCTCGAAGGCAACGGCAATGGGGTGGGAGACACAATAGTTAAAAATCCCGCGTTAGATGTACTATTATGCACGGGCGGCCGCCCATGTCCTCAGGCCAACTCAAACCAGCGGCCAAAGTGTACATTGCGGGTAAATAAGTTGACAAGTGATTGATTGGTTTATGCTGGCGATGTATGACCTGGCAAGATTCTATAGGTTACTGATATGCACGTCAACAAAAGAAGATAAGTTGACCAGCATTGGCTGACCAACAGCTGACCAACCGTTGTTACGTGCTCGAGGCTGTACGTTACCCAAAGCCGGCTCTGCCCATTTGATTCTTGTCCCCTCTTCCAGAGACGAGAACCTCAGTTTGTAACATCTTTAGTCTAATTTCTTTGATTAAATATTTTGACAGCTCAATAAGTATTGGACTACCCCTGCATTGAACCTAGCGTATCTCAACCACATCGCCATGAACTCTTCCTTAGTAATAAAGGATGACTGGCCATATAAGCGACGGCTCTTCCAATTTTCAGTTGACTCCGGAGATCGAGAGCCTCATTTTCTGATATTCCGTGGTCTGCAGAGACTTAACATTCTTCGTTTACAGAATGACTTAGCGCAGCACAATAAAAATATTCAGAGAGCAAAAGAGTTCACAGACGACGATTCTAACGAACTTACACATCTATTACACGACTACAGTAAGCCATCCTAGCTGAATGTGATGTAGTTCGAGCTTGCAGTTTCTAATTACTTTCAGCAAATGCTATTCGAGACTATGAGTACATCACTAAATTAGTGCCGATCACCGGATCACAAGCGCGCGATGAGCGACTGGATCTGGAGCAGGCGTTCTTCAAGGAAACAGGCCCAATAACTGACGAACCAGGCGGACATCGGTACTTACGACCTGACTACCTTATTCCCACAGACCCTCTCAGGATCTTTCTCAAGAGGCTCCTCCCACGTTCCTGGGCTTATACTAAGAGGGAGATGAAGCGTCGAACGGATGAGTATCTTGATAGGAACGACCCTAAGGAAGTCTCTCCGCTGGTGGATCGAATAGCGCGCTTCACAGTGGCATTGATGGGAGGATTCTCATTAGTCGCGCCAATGTTGGTGATGCCGTTGCCAGTGATGACACTGTCTAAAAGTTTAATCACGACATCGGTCTCTGTGATATTATTCGCAGCTGCCCTGTCGGTAATGTTTAGGGCCTCGAATACCGAGACTATAGCTGCGACAGCGACATACGCAGCTGTTTTGGTAGTATTTGTTGGACCAAGTTCATAAATATTCTGGAATAATTATCAGCCCTAAGAACAGGTTTTTTTTGCCTATTTTCCATCTTCAACCCGTGATCAGCAGCTAATTATATTTTATAAAAGCCAAGCCGTCCTCACAGGAACGGCAGGACGCTTTATGGTCAGATCATAGTCTTGATGTACCCTCCCCCGGCTGTTAGACGATCTGCACCGGACCGGGCCGATCTAGTCTAGAAGAATCTAAAGTTCTAATAACTGGTTATTCCGGCTTTTCAGCTCCCCACTTCCTGCCTTAAGTGTCAATACCGTGCCATAGCTGATACCCGACGGCCAGCGAACGGTTCCTGCAATGAGTTTATTAGCTTATAATAATACCGCATGACTTGTCCTACCCTGTCCAACTCCCAGTCGAATAAGAGATTGGGAGCGCTAGATAAAGCACGGAACTACTGTTGTCAATCCTCTCTTGCGGAAAGGCTAGAAAAAATCAAAACTTCCTTTCTGCATTACTATTCACTATCGAGATATGCTGATAGAGCGACTTAAGCGAGTTCACATCAAATCTGGTAATTACATGACTGTGAGGCTATTACATCTAAAAAAGCTAATTGTTGTAAAACTTCAAGCCAGGTCGTCAAGTCTCATTCAAGGCCATGGGTATTTTAATTAGTAATAATAGTTTCAGTAGATGTGGGCTCCGGAATTGTTGTGAACGCAGTGACGCCAAGTTCAGAGCATGCCTCATAGTAGGCTGCCGGACCATGGCAGTACGTGGCATAAGCAGGGGTACCAGTCGGCAGGATAGTCGTTGCCGCGTCGCCATTGGCACGACGGACAACCGCATTTGTAGGGATTATTATAACGTTCCCACGTTTATAAACTGTTTGAGTCCTGGAGGATTGTCAGTTGGTCTTCTACTAATCGATATGGATGTTACATACACTTCGTATGAGCTAACTGTAACTCTGTTGAAGTCGTGGCAGTCAGCCTCCCGGCTTGCTAGCGGAGGCTCGCCATCCTGTGCGGTGAGGCTTTGCACACAGACATCTACTGCAGTCGTTGTTGACTCAGAGCCCGAAGTAGTGGTGGCTTCAGCTGTGGGGGTCGCATCTGAGCTGGCGATAGAAACATCTGTGGTCTCAGTGGTGGCTGCAGTCGCAGTCGCAGCTTCAGTGATGGAAGTCTCAAAGTAGGACGTCTCGGTCGACCCGATCGTGGTCGAAAGAAGCTCGGTCGAAGAACGGCCGGGTCTGCAAGGTCCGGCAGCGGCGTTGGCTGCCAGTGCAGCAAAAATGAGAGTGTTGCGGATCATGTTGACTGTAATGACCGGTGTTGACAATTAAGATCAAAAGAGTGTATCTGTCCCAGAATTAAAGAAGAAGAAAAATTACCGCAAGTCTAGATTTTACAATCAGGAAGAACAAAGAAATAAATATTTGATTTGGGCCACACAGCCCAGCGTTTATTATGCAAGTTGAAGCCTGTCTTTTCTTTTTCAATATTCTAGGCTGTGTTAGAAACCTTTAGTCAGGGGCGGCTGAGAGACTATTGAGAAATAACTCCTGTTTGCCGTTGACTATTGAAGTGGCTAAACCAGACTTGGCGGTTGGTACTAAGCTAGGTCGACGCTATCTATGCGCTGGAAATTAGAGCTAACTAAAAAGCAAACCCCTGCTTTTTTTCCCGGGGTCCTGATCGCAGAGAAACACTAGCGACTTATCTATTAACAGCATTGCGGCACTTTGTAGGGCGATCTAGTTAAGCTACATGTACTCGACCAATGGCCACGTTTTTCTTTACCTAGCGGGTTGTCAGGTTCAAGAATAGCAGCAACGCATCCAAGAAGTGGAATGTTTCTCGAATCGTAATTCGCACTGAGACAAGACCAATCGGCATATACTGGAAGATCTCATAAAATCCAGCATGACTGGTGTGGCTACTTAATTCTGCTGTGGCCTTCGAACAAGGGATTGTATAAAGGCCTGCCTTCGAGCTTTATGAAGAATATCTTTAGCTGCTGTGGCGCTGGTAAAGGGAGCTCGCGCTGCTAGCAAAGGGCGCCAGAAGACAAGACTTCGCCACAAGGTAGATCTCGACGCCTCCCGACGCTTCTTGAAAAACATTAGCCTCATGGTGTCCGCGGGAGTGGCGCGACATTAGCTCTGGGCTAATCTTAATGAACTCCACGAGTTTGTAATATTTATATATATTATTAAGAGTCGTTGAAGAGAGAATACGAGGCTTCCAACCTTCAATGCTGACACAGACATAACAGACAACAAGTAAGGCTTGACAACTCGTACCAACGGCGGGATTTCAAATCGAAGCCAGTGAGAGGAAGTTGATTTGATAAGGTGAATTGTTATATGTATTGACTACCCCGGTCTGAATAGATGACGGTGTCCCAGCTCTATTAGTGGGAGTACCAGGCTTCACAAGAGTGACTGTTCTTCCTATGATCGAGATAAGCCTAATGATTAGCTTATAGTCTGCAAAGTAGCGCCGGCCTTAAACTCCCAATCAATTTAGGTCAGCGTGGTACCGTGCTTAGACAATATCGTTGCAGTTCTTTCCTTTTTGGGCTAGCTAGGACTTGTTCTAGTTGGAGACAATGCTGCACTGGACTGGGTCTGGGGTTTTGACTTTCACCGGTGTCAGTGTAAGGATTTGTAGTGGTTGCCCTGGATGAGAAAATTGGTCGTAGACGAGTGAGGCGTAGGGCCTAGCTGAGGTGGCGATGACTGGTGTTAGTGTTTCTTCTCCTTTGATTCAGTGAGAGGCCTTCTTGGGAGTTTCCGCAATCCGCTATCATAGATTGATCCTAGAGTGAGTGCAGTTAGCTTTGACCAGCTTGTGTGAAGGGCCATGACTATCCCATTTATAAGTCCTCAAGATCGATGCCCCACGCCCAAGCTATAACGTCACATGGGAGCGAGCCATCATTATCATCAAATGGCACATTTTTCAATGGCGGCTGGAGCGATTGGCATGTACGGGGTGTCATCACGCCGATGACGCACATATGAGAATCCATGACTGGCTTGAAAGGAAAGGAAAGGAGAAGAAAACCTAGTTGGAAGAGCTTCATCCTTACGAAGATGGATATGAGGTTAGGTGAAGAAAAACGTAATACTATTATAAGGACTACTAACTTTAAAGCCTAATGAGTAGTAAATACTCGGGAAAAAAGCGTATTGAATTTCTTATCCAAGTCTTGACAAGACGAGGTCACGCTTAAATTCAAGGCCGAAAGACTGTTGACAAGGAGACCAAAGTGAAAAGATGGTTTATTCATTCTCTCTTTTGGAGCCTGACTGTGTAGCGAGCTATTTATTTACTTAGCTGACACTTTATATATCCATTCCTTAAAGCTCTGTTGAAATCAACAGCTTGCAACAAACACCCATCCGTTATTTACCCCTTCGTAATTCGGTTCATTGTTCACTCTCAAGATTTCACTCTAGAATGGCGTCAAGAAGTCCTTGACATGACAGAAAAAACACTACAATTTGCAGAGCTAGACACGAATGTTTCGAACATATAGTCGCCTTACCCCTTTCCAGTATCCATGCCTGCATGTCTCGACTAATCCTTCGGCCTAGACGACTGATATACGTGGTCATATCACATCATACTAGCAGGGTATCACTACTCTATTCGGTAGTGTGACAATGCTGGATATCCTTACGACCCAATTCTGCCTAGCGAGACGGTGGAACACTGCTCAAAGATGATCGTGGTCTCAATCGATGGTAAGAACTCGGTGACTGCTGCTTTCAAGAGTTTGTTAAAAACCAAAAAGATCATCCAGATGCGAAGCCTAGTTGTTGATAATACAGTGAAAGTACATATCAATGGTAATATTCAATTATTTATGCCTTATGCGAACCGGAGAACGACATTTTACACTATCATTTCACCCAACACGGTTATAACAGCCTCACTGCATTCCCTCCAGTATGGTTGCCTCTTCTTGGTACATTTCGCATTGTTCTCCATGTGAGCCGCTATATTCCATTGGTTAGAGTCACGGAGTCCACTGGATCGGACGCATCCGATATATGACACAGAATCAGGCTCTCACATCAAGCAGGCAACTGCTTGGCTGACGTGGCGGGGAAACCCTGCAGGGAACCACAAAGAGACGCAACGCTGCCTTGAATTCTGTTCTTTCCCTCTTTTCACAAACGTCATGGTTGATCTGGCCCTTTTATGCATTAACATCGAAACGTGGCATGATTTCTTACCAATCATTGTCGTAGGTCGCACTGCAAACGTCCCATTAAGTTATTTGCCACTACACTGGTTGGAGCTATAAACTAAGCATTAACCCCTCGGAATTCCGACTTGCCACAATTAAAGAAGATTTCCCCACCATATCTCTAATCGTTTTTTGATTGTGTTTGTTCAATATGGATAGTCACACTGGGAAGCACCGGTACGAGTCACTCAGACAAGCTTCAAGGCAGTTGTATCATAAAGATGCTTCGGTTACCCCTTATGATTCACCTGAAAATGTTTTCCGTCTCCTAGCCTCAACCGAGAAATATAATATGGAGGTTACAGGAGATATTCGTATTCTTTCGCTTCTACCAGGATCTTTTGATGATCCCATTCGATGCGGATTGACTGTGGAGCCAATCGAACAAGATCTCCGCTACGACGCTTTGTCATACATGTGGGGGGATCCTTCCGTTACCCTGCCTATCACTGTCGACGACGACGACACATTCCCAGCAACCATATCACTCCAAACAGCCCTGCGCCATTTGCGGTTGCAGAACCGAGCACGTCGCTTATGGGTTGATGCAGTATGTATTAATCAGAACGACATTCACGAACGCAAATTCCAAGTTGCTTTAATGAAAGACATTTACTCCAAGGCCAGAACAGTCAGAGTGTGGATCGACATCAAGCTGTCCCCAGATGACCATGCCGTGCAAAAGTTGTTGTCTTTTTCCTCCCTCTCAACGTTGGACGATCTCGGAGACGATCCAAAGTTCTGGGAGCCTCTTATCCCATTATTCCAAAGCCCTTACTGGGACAGACTCTGGATACAGCAAGAATTAGTTTTTGCAAGGGAACTGGAGTTTCACTGTCGTGGATTGAGTATTCCTGGCAATAGTCTGATGAAATTTCAACACTTGGTATTTCAAAAAACATCTTTATGCCGGGGGCCTTTCGATCCACCGTCAGACTGGGAAATCTTTGGGAAGCAAGTGTCCATCCACGATTTCTGTTCACGAAATTTACTTGGCTGGAGGAAAATGCTGGAATGCAAGGTACCTGTGGACCCTCACAGCCTCGTGCCAGATTATTCACTACAAAAGCCACCAGCTGAATGGCAGCTTGATCCAAATAAGTGGGGTCCTGCGCTCAGCGCGAGTCCAATATACATGCTAGGAGCACTGAGACGTGTTCGAGACTTAAAGGTGACAGACCCAAAGGACAGGGTTCACGCTACACTTAGCCTCGTTATCGACTATAACGATGACGGCGAGGTTTGGGGCTATGAGGGAAGTCTTGCAGACAAATACACTCGCATAGCCTGGCTGTTAATTTTCAAATGCAACAGCCTTCGTTTTCTTGCTGATGTCAAGGCTACCGAGCAGCCTAATGCCGCAGTGTTTGGGTTGCCATCCTGGGCACCAAATTGGAGTTCTCCGGGGAATGCGGCCTACTTCCACGCTCCTTTTCGCGCAGCAGGTGACATCCCTATGTTTCCTTATCCGCTAGGAGAAGAATTGGAGGGGGGGACAATGAACGCACGAGGATTTAAGTATGATGCAGTGCACCAAGTCTTAGAAACTAGAGATGACTCGCATTATCCACTTTCTCAAATCTTCACCTTTTCAACATCGGTCCTTGATTCCTGCGCGAATCTTCCTGGATACTTCGATAAGCTTGCTTCAGCCCTTATTGAACCTTCCCTGGCCAAGCTGCAGCTATCACGAGATTATTTCAGAAAGACGGAAAAAATACTCTATCTTTACGTTCTTCACTACTACGCTTTCGCCACTCCTGGGCTTCGGATTCCTGATATACTTCCTTACCAAGCAGACGTTTACCTTCAATCACGGGAAGATTGGATTGGTTTAATAACAGGCTTGCGGAAGTTTCGTGACTTCCTGCCAGTGAAACTGCGCAGGCTTGATCTCAGAAAGCTATCGAACGCCCTTCCTCAGAGCCTAGATCAATACCAACGATTTGGGAACTTCATCACATTGATAAACCAGACTCTTAGTTCCGGGCGTCTCATATCATCAGCCTCATTCCGATTTGGTATAATTGAGCGGAAGGCGGCAGTCAAAGAAAGAGATGAGGTATGGATACTATTTGGATGTCCAGTACCCATGATTCTTCGACGTGGTGGGTTGGCTTTCATGGTTGTATGTCCTATCTATATTTGCAATATCATGAATGGACAAGCCGTGGGAGGGATGTATAGCCCCGATCAGTTCAATATGTGGCCCGAGGTGTTGCAAACGGGCCGCCTTGAGATGACACCAAACTATAGAAACTCTTATGTCTCAGGAGATGGCAAGTTTTGCGTCGAAGTTATCAGATTGAGGTAAAGATTTGATATATTATAAGACATTACTATTAAAAAAGGTGTTTTTTTCAAAGCGCTTTAACCTTATTACTTATAAGAATATTCTTATAATATATTTAATAAGTAAGCGCTGTATTATATTATATATTCTAAGCTAGCTTACCTGATAAATAAGCTGTGACGCAGGCTCTAATAATATATTTAGCTGGTGATTTGAACTCGATGTTTTGTCCTGCTCGTCTATTGGTAAACAGTCCATTATTTCCATCCCTAGCTTACGCAGCTGCAAGTACAAGATGGGCAACGCCGTAGACGTCGCACATCTTTCCGCATTCTTTATTCCATTCAGCGTGGTCCCCTTGGACGATACAAAGGTAATCTATCCATATGTATTCAATACCGAGGCTAGCCGTTAGCTCTATCATGTCTTGGAAAGTCCCGGCTAGACTGGAAGCAGCCATGGCTGTTGGTGAACCTTTTTGCAGATTGCCGGAAGTCAGCGTCAGTATCTTCGTCACTTGCTACTAAGCGCGCCCGGAATGGCTCAATAGTGCATAAGTGTACTTATCATTTGAAGTGATATTCAAGAAAACAACGAGATTAGAGCCATAGCTGACTAATTTCAGCAGATAAGTAAGGCTTTCGATCTTATTCTTATACAAGGACATAGCAGCTCTAGAATCTCCGTGGTTTTCGCGATTTGCGCAAGATCGAATCTAGTCTCAAATGAATTCAAGGTATTCTCGGCTTTTTGAATCTGGCGACGGTACATTTCTAATGGTGAATCCTGGCCATGGAATATCCCATTGCTTTCAGGCAGTCTCTTGAGTCATCCAGTCGCAAGCATATATGATCAATCCTCTGACATGACCCGATATATTTAATTGCAGATCCTTGTCCTGGTCGGTGCTTACTAAAACTCAGTGGAGAGATATCTTTGCTGGGCGACGTCGTCGTAGTAAATGTCGACTCACACCCACTTGAACTCCGTAACGGTTGTTTTGAACATCCTGGGACCAGTGATCTTTTGAAACGGAGGCAGGTAAGCCCAATAATTTACAACACTAGCATCCTCGAATGGCCGAGTCCTTGATCCGAGCTAGGGATAACTCCACGTCGATGCAATTGGCACCCAACCCACAAATGGAGCATCCTAGCGCTCTCAATGGTCTTGTGTGTTGACGTGATCCATTTCTTTCTTCCAGCGGTAACTGTGATTGCGCTTGATGTCGAAAAGAAGAATTGCTTTGAGCAGTGCGGCAACTGAGTTGTAGCCTGATTATGCCACCTCAAAAGGGCAAGTTCTGCGAGCCAATAGCGCTTTTCCAGGCAGCAAAATAGAAGCTTCGGGAAATCTCTGAAACGTGGCAATTCATTATGAAAAACCTTACCGAGGCAGCATTTAGTGGAGGTGATGACTCTGTCGAGTAAATCGGGGATCTGAAAGCCGATGGAAAGTTCGTCAACCGAAAGACCACTATCATCCGACAGATCTTGACAGGCAGTTGTGCAGAGTCTTCTTTTCAATCCTCATCCCCGAGGCTTAGAGGATCGGCGCTGGATGTGCCCCAGCCTTTGTCATGAATCCTAGGTATAACTATAGTGCAGTAGGGCTCTCGAACACGACTACATAGATCCCAGTGTTAGCGAGGCAATAATCTCCCAGAGTTAATAAGAAGATAAAGTTATACCTAGATTATTCCTTGGCCCTTTACAGAAAAGAGTAGTCTCGCCTAATAGAGACAACGCAAGGGGACTTGGTTAATTCAATCACCAGATTGTCAGCCTTGGTCGTGAATGTCATATAGAGCGAAGCACCAGCAATCAGGGAAGAGCGCCTGGTCCAAGAAGGCTCAACAGTACTCTGTCGACCTATTACAGTGAAAACTTGCACTTCAAGAATCGGTATAGATAGATCTATCTACTAATAGAATAAGTTTACAACTTACTCTTACCCTGGCCGATAATCTTCATTAAAGCCAATCCGTTACTCAAAACGACCTTGCCACCGGCAATCTGCGTAACAAACCTCACCTCGAACCAATCACCCTGCTTCTCCCCTGTAACCCACGCGTGCGTAACCAGCTTGTCGCCCGGCCTCACAGGACTAGCAAACCTCGCTTGGTACTCCTTGATGTTGGCAGGATCCCCACCACCTAGCTCCTTCAACAGTGAATGAGCCGTCGAGTTCCACGAATACAGCCCATGTATAATTGTCCCTCCGAAACCCATCTTCTGCCCGGGCTCAGGATCAGCATGCAGCGGGTTGTAATCACCATTCAACCTGTACAGCAGCGCTGACTCGGCGTTGGTCTGGACCTCAATCGTAGCATCGGGGGCCTTCCCTTTTGGCGGGGGGTAGTTCTCCGTAGCAGGACCCTTGGGACCACCCCAGTTGCCCTGGCCGATGAAGAAGCCGCTACTGATGACGCGGGTGTGCACTTCGCCGGACTCGACGTCGACAAGGTCGGTCTGCGTCTCGACTACAGTACCGGGGCGGCCCTTGTCGTAGACGCCGATGACTTTCTGACGGGTTTCGAATTTGCGGCCGGCGGAGGTAGTTGGGAGAGGCTTGAGGAATTGGATCTTGCGCTGGCCGTCGACAACGCGCGTATAGTCGAGTTCAGGTACACCAGAAATCTGAACAGCTTTGCTGGCCTTGTAGTAGTCGACTACTTCCTGAGAGTCCTTCTTAAAGGCTGTGATTGGTTAATAATTGAGGCTATAGGCTGAAGTAGCGGGACATACGAAGGATGACGGGGTAGGTAGGGAAGACGGCGAATTTAGGATGGAACTCCTGTGTCTTGTCAGTACGAGCTTAGTCTCTCTGGACAGGATGGCGACGTACGTAGAGGAAGTGGAGCTCATCAGCGGTAGCGCCGATGGTGTTGGCGAAAAGTAGGACATCGCGCTGCAGCCACTTAACCTCGACGGGCGGGTACTCGAAACCAACGCCAGGACCTGACATAATGAGTGATTTGTAGATGAAGCTCTGAATAATGTGTGTATGTGAGTGTGTGGAAGGACAATGGATGTGAAAATAAAGAGGAGAAAGATGGGCTAAGTACCCCGGACTTCGCTAGTAGCCGAGCAAAACATGCCGAGGTTTGTGGGGTGTGGGGAAGAGAAGATAATCTTAATGATAGGCCGCTATAGCTGGGATTAAATAATTAGACTTAATTACCACCCTGCTTATTCCCTTACTCCGCATAAGCTATATCTAAAAGTTTCAGACTTTTTAAAGCAATTTTTTTTAGAAGTAGTTTAAAGATTACTTACTAAAATGAAATTCTTAACATAAACTTACTTAACTAGCTTAAATTTTAATTATTAAATAATTGGCATAAACAGAATTAAACTAAGATGTCTGATTATTACTTCGCCGTCGAAAATAGCCCCAAAGAATTAACATTAGAACACCTGGGTTTATCTAGATTCCTGTGTGCGCCCCAGAGAATACGAGGAAAGAACGGATATACGTTAAGTTTGAGCTCTAAGCAGAAGTTCTGCGAACCCCTGCTTGACTACCTGTGGTTAAATACCTAAGTTGGGTCACTATAACCTTTTCATGTCTTCATTACCGTAATTATTCGTGAAATTGGCCACAACTAGTGCGTAACTTAGTACGACTGGCCTGGGTTTCTTCTCTTATAAACGAATGAGGCAAAAAGAGAAAATAAAAACATAGGGCCTCTTAGCAAGATGAAGTTCCTTTAGCTGCGCAAAAAGACTTATGCTTGCATTAGTCCCGTACTAACCGTGGCTAGCTTCACGAGATTCTAAGGAATTCCTAAGAGAACGTAGTCGGGGAGCTGGGTACAACGGTCATACGGCATGATTGTGCCCTTGTGTATCTACTATTCTTGATATCGTGTTTCCTCGAACCCCGATATTCAATGTGCACATTTTGCTCTCGATTGGAATACTTTATGGATGATAACTCTTTAGTTGGAAAACTATTCAGTAGTCGTATCAAGCTAAGAAAAGTTGTCCAAGAGGTTGCTGCTGATCTGCTTTGAGATTCCCGGAACCTTAACGTCACACCCCCACACTTTGTCGGAAAGCTCCCGCGAACCAGTACATGCGCTGTAAGCTTCGGCAGTCGGAGGCTAGCAGCGGAATGGTTTTGTAGCCGGCGAGCAAGCACACAGTCCGTGGGTTTCTCATGACATAAGAAGGGCGCGGTCTTCTTCCCAAGAACGAGGAGATTCCCAAGGACTCATTTCCTCAGATCAATTCACGATCACGCTCAACCAACTTCAAGCAGTGACACAACGAACATTAATTCTTCAACATGTCAGAACCCAAGTACATACTTCATTCTTACTTCAGGTCTTCCTGCTCAGCACGTCTTCGCATCGCCTTGCACGCCAAATCAATCCCCTACGATCTAGAAGTCGTGAACCTCCTCAAGAATGAGCAATTGTCCGACAACCACAAGACCCTCAACCCTTCGGCATCCGTCCCCGTGCTCGTTTGTCACGAGTCAGCGGAAAGATCGTTCCGCATTGGTCAATCGGTAGCTGCTCTGGAGTATCTAGAAGAGAAGCATCCCGAACACCCGTTGCTTCCCCCACTCTCTGATCCTGAGGGACGAGCGACAGTCCGGATTCTGGTCAATATTGTCTCCACAGATATTCAACCCGTTACAAATCTTCGCATCATGCGACGTGTTAGGGAACTTGGAGGAAATGCAGAAGATTGGAATTGTCAGCTCATGACCGCTGGCCTGAAGGCCTACGAAGAGGTGGCGAAGGACACGGCTGGCAAATGTTCATTTGGCGATGACCTCACATTGGCCGATGCTTGTCTTTTGCCTGCAGTTTGGAACGCGCAGAGGTTCGGTGTCGACATGTCGGCTTTTCCAACTGTCAACAAGATCGTGGAGAATCTCAAGGATCATCCTGCTGTGGTCAAGGCCCATTGGCAGAACCAGCCGGACACGCCCGATAACCTCAAGGGCTAATTGAGTTAACAACAATGTAATGAAGTTCGATATATTTAGCTTTGTCATAGTCTACTCATAAGTATCCTTCCACGGTCATTTTTCACTTGAACAAAGGCAGAGGTTCTAGAATAGTTCCAGAAACCTCGCCAAATCCAACCTTGGAATCGCCACTGCCATACGAGCCGCGAATCACCAAAGTATCGCCATCCTTGATGAACTTGCGCTCCTCGCCCTCACTGAGTTGGATGGGTACTTTGCCGCCCTTAGTTTGCTCCAACATGCTGCCCTCTGTGCCGGATTCAGTGCCAGAGATAGTACCTGAACCGAAAAGATCTCCGGGTCGCAGGTTGCAGCCTGTGATAGTATGGTGGGCGATCATTTGGGGCCAAGACCAGAGGAGGTTGCGTGAGTTAGTTTTGCTGAGTGTGGTTTTGTTACCAGAGGCAGCTAGATAAGATGTTAGTGACTAGATCGCTCAACCCAAGCTAAGTACTTACTAATAAGATCCACCTCCAGGTCAATATCCAAGACATTGTTCTGCTTCTTTTCCTTAAGATAAGGCAAGAGCTCGTTGTCATTCTTGATACCAGCGGCCTTGGCACTCTCCAAAGCGTCGGCGAGAACAACCCACGCACTGATACTCGTGCCCAGGTTTTTAGAGGTAAACGGACCAAGAGGCACGTACTCCCATGCCTGAATATCGCGTGCACTCCAGTCATTCATTAGCACGTAGCCAAAGATGTAGTCTTCGGCCTCATCAACTGGTACAGGGCTTCCCATTCCGTTCTCACGGGTGATAAACATGCCCATCTCCAGCTCGATGTCTAGCCTCTCACAAGGCGCTAGATCAGGAACCTTGTTTCCCGGTCGAAGGATCTGTCCCCAAGGACGTCGGATCTGTGTACCGGATACAACAACGCTGCTAGCTCTTCCATGGTATGCAACAGGCAAATGCGTGTAGTTGGGCTGCAGGGCGTTATCAGGCCCACGGAAAAGACAACCAACATTGTAAGCGTGGTTCTTGCCCGCGTAAAAGTCCGTGTAGTCACCAATGGTGAGAGGAATGTGGTTCTTGACATCTGCACGCTTGAGAAGAGCAACGTCTTGGAGCTTTTGGTTGTCTTTTAGAATTTCCGGGTGCTTTGTGTCTTTTGCGAATACATCCTGGAGATAGCTTCGCACAGCACGGTGAGCGGCGCGGCCGAGTGCTGCAAAGGCGTTCAGGGAGGATTCGGAAAAGACATGAGCGTGCTTCTGAGCGTCTGAGCCTGCGGAGAAACCGTCCCCCTCTGCGAAAGCCCGAAGATCTAACACATGGTCGCCGATTGCGATGGCAGGTCTGGGTTCGGGGTTGGATGAGGTGGAGATGATGCCAAAGGGGATGTTGGCGATGGAAAAGTGCGAGTCTGACGGGATGGATAACCACGACATGGTGACGGAATGACAGTAAGACTACCTATGATGAAGAACAAGCAGAGAGAAATTTATTCACAGCAAAAGTTAAACGTCAATTCGTCATTTGTATTATAATCAACGATGGAGCCGCCGCAAGCCGACCGAGCGGGGCCGTATGCCGATGATGCGGGGACTACGCGGGGGAAGCGAGCGGAAAGCAGCCGCTGCACCTCGGTTGGTTCATTCCGCTCAATCCGACGGAATCAAGCGGGTATCTCGGCTAAAGGAAATAGGAATCAATTTGCGGATTTTCCGAACTATGAACCGGATTTGTTAAGTAGATGCAGTGAAATCATTATCGCGCATCATGTTAATTTCTAGACTGACCGCTCTTACTCCTACCACTTTGCTTTAAATGGGCGACTTCATTCTCATAGACAACAAAGCAAAATCAATTGCATATTAGATGTGGTACTTATAGAAAGTTATCGAGAATGTGTCCAAAATCGCATTTTGAATGGTCCGTCCCAGCATCACAAGTGCTGTGTAATGATGGGTCGCTCGTTTCAGGGCTTGCACCCATCCCCCACAAGCCGTTATTGTTCTCAACAGCAGCAAGGAAATCATTAAGCGTCATTGTCATCTCCATTCCGTCCAATATTGAGAGCCCGTCACGCCGATCAGGAGCCATGCCGTTGCCAAGCCAGCTGTCATTGATTTGAGAAGGCCCGCTTACTGGATTGACAGAAGTATGTATAGGAGGACTCGGTATGCGGCCCGTCTGCTCTGGCGTGGCGTGGCCTGTAGCTTGACCTGCGCCCCCGCCGTGGTGTTGTGCCGAGATGCCTAATCGAACACCTGCTTGCTGTAGTCCACGTATCATCTTCCATAGTCTTTTCGAGACATACGATCTTTTACTGAAGCCCCGAACTAAATCAAGGGCTATATTGAATTCTTCACGTACCGCGTCTCGATATACTGCAGGCTCAAGAGCCACTGCCAAAAATATGACACCAAGAGCGGAGACGAGAAAGTGGTTGAAGCAGACTTGTTGTGTCTGATAAATGTCGGTTGTTTGGTTGAGATTGTGAAGCTTCTGGATCATATCCTTGGCAATATCAACTACCATCCGGACTTGTGAACTATCTCTTGATGGTCGAGGGATAGCATGTAGTGCGGATTGATGTAGAAGAATCTTCATCTGACATGCGCGAAGATACAAGAGTATCTGAAGACGATAAACTCCTCGACTCGGTGGAGGTGCTCCATCTTGGTGTAATTTCAATCCGACCGAGATCCCGTTGTACCATCGTTCGACACTGTAGTGTAAGAAATCAATTTCATCCTTGGGTACGTTGGATGCTGTGCTGCCAGCATTATACAACGTCGTCCAGACCTTGGTACCGATACGATTGTAGGCCACCATGGCTTGAAGATACGGGACCTCGTCATCCTGGACCTAGTCAGTAAAGGGAACGACGGGTTCAAAGAGAGATGTTATCGGAAGTCTACTCACCGGCCATGGCATGTTCGAATCGATATCGTTGCTCTGAATGACAAAAGGAAGACCCGCCCCAAAGCTCCAACGTCGGTCAAGAGTATGTATGTTCCAAAAGAGTCTAATGGCTATTTGTCTTTCTGATGGCTCTTTAAATATGTTAGTGTACGTGATTGCCTGATGTAATCCCAGCTCTAGACATGAACGAGCAGGAATCCCAATGAGGCGCCATGCTTGTAGATCGTCACCAGAGAGAAAGGAGTGAATAGCCTGAGTGACGGTCAGTTACTTCACTGGGAGCTTCGTAGATCTGACTTACCATAAGAGTGAAGAAAGCTATAGATTTGAGCGTCGTGGGTCCCCAGACTTTACTCGAGGTTTTCTCCTGTGCTTTCGCAAATAAAGAGTTGCCAAGTTCGCTAGAGCCACTTGATTCAATGGTTAAGGTCGTGGAGAGCACCAGTCGCAAGATATTCACATCATCATGATCGATAAACGTTGACCCTGGAAGAGAAGAAAAAGCAAAGCCTGCTCGAGACCCAGCCTCCATAGCATCGTAAAGTTTATGTGCATTATCAATCAGTACTGATAACGTGAGAAAAGGGTATGAAATGCCTATTTCTTCTTCGTAGACATGACACAGCCGTAATGCTTCCTGCTTGTCGAGGAGCCAGAGAGGATCGATCGACGAATTCGTCAAATAAGAAGAGTCTGGGGCGACGGGAGAGCCATTATGAGTACAATTGGCTGGTTTGGCGGGATCATTGGGCTCGAACTCTCCGGTTCTCGCGCCCTGGGCACAAGCATACTGGCGTGCGAGTTCCAGGTTGAAAGTGTAGTTCACAGTAGGTTGACGTGAATGCCCGACCGACGAAGGTGTGATGGATGAGGGTGTGGCATGCGCTAGATCAACTGGATCCTCTTGAGGCGCTACGGAGAACGCATGGTGTGAAGGAGGCCGTCTCAATGAAGCTGGCGCCGTGTGGGCGGGTGCAAGATCCAACCCTTCGCCTGGGCTTACAACCGTTGCAACGCTAGTTCGACGGTCGTTTCGTAGCTGTTGAATATTGTCTTGTAGCTCAGCAACCTGTTGACTCAACGATCGTATAACCTGGGTGGGACTGATCTGTTAGCTGTAGGCTTGGGTTAGAGAATTGATGACATACGATTCTGCTCGACTGGCGGTGGAGGACGGAGCATACATGCCTGTGGATATGTCAAAGGTTGTTCTGCATTACTCAGATATGGAACAGAAAGTCTTACAGTCGACAGAATGCCGAACGCATCGCTCGCAAGGATGCTGGCCGTTGCACTTGCTCTTACGTCTCTTACATTCATTGCTTCAATTAGAGGTTAACCTTGCACGATGAAACCTGCAAGAAGAAAATTGATCAGAGTGGCCTTACCAAGCCTTAGAAATGTACTTTCCCCGTTTAGATTTCGGCTTATAATAGCGTGAGGTGCTGGGCGGGATCGGTCTTTTAGATGCATTCCTCCCAAGTGAAGTCTGGCCTTGGGCTGCATCGAGCCGCGTTGGATTGCTGTGATCATTACTGACCGGGGCACCAGTAACCGCCTGGCCCTGATTCCGATCCTGGTCTGAAGTCACGCCATTATTGGCATTGCCAATTGTCAATGACCTTGCATCCTGGTCGTGTGGGGTTTGAATAGTCGACATGTGGAGAGAGCGGTTGTGGTTGTGGGCGATGAACTGAATTGGTGAGATGGTATAACAAACGGTAGCAGCGGAACTGGAAGACAAATTCCGGGGAGCTTCAAATTTCTTAAGAAAATCATCGGAATTGGATGACTAAGCGCGGTAGGGGTCGAGTCTGGGGCCTTACACTACGGCACAGTAAGGTAGCGAAGCTAAATGAGACACTGAGGTCACAATTACCGCATCACCAAGTATTTCGCACTCAAACTATCTGTTGTTTATTGCGGCACTGTTATAACCATTCTCCCACTCACTTGCCCTTTCTTCGACTTCCTCGCCAGTGCGTCAACTTGATCGAATGATACAGCCATTATGGGCGGGTTCCTCTCCATCAGCCGGGAGCTAGAATAGGTCGTGCATCCCTGGAAGCGTACGCACAACTAACCCATGGAAATAAGTAATGATCAAGTATTTTATAAAATATCAAGAGAACCAACAGCAATCAACTGTTTATCTGCAAGGTACATTGTTTCATTATATAGTACATAGAGATGCCAATTGTAAAATGTCGACTAGTTTGGGACCTTCCTATTACAGGGACCGAACCATACTATAGAGAAGCGACGCCGCCACCTTGACCTCCGGGCTGTCCAGCAGGGGATAAATAAACGCGGCATCAGCAGCTATACCCTGCACCAAGTTATTAACTACCAGGTTGTGTAACACGAGGTAGTTTCCACTTACGCTGGAATGTGCCTAAAAGGTCATATGATAATATGAGTGGGCGACTTTCGAGCACAATGATCAGTTTTTCTTATTCTTCCCAAGTTTTATTGCTTATGATACGATACATAGTCGACATCACACACATCGCAATGCATGCAAGCGTGACTTAGCCATCTACCGCGGCATGTTATGAATATACGCAAGTTGCTAGGAAAACATTTTTTCCCTAAGCCAACTCCTTTAGAGAGCAAGTACGAGAAGCATTCGTGGCCAACTAAAGAATCATGAATATGAAGAGCCTCAGCACATCATTCACTCTAAAAAGTGACAGAGGTTACCTTTCGCCATAATCCCAATCCCTGGACTAGCGTCCATCCTTTACGAGATTACTGTTCGGGGTGGACTTGGCAATGTCCCCCTGACAACCTCATACTTGGGCGACATGAGCGCCTCGAGATATTCCAGTCTTGGTGTTAGCCGATGACATCTGAGATCTGTCAATTTTCGCCTTCGCTGTAGCTGGGAGTGCCTGCCCAACAGCAAATTCTAGCTCCAAAAGACTAGCAAGGTCAAGCCTCGCGGCTAGTTTGCTTCGAGATGGTCTATGGCAGATTGGCGGGCCTGCTTCCGTTGAGAAGTATGGTTCATAAACTGCTCGAACCACAAGTTTACACAATCCTTCAAGATCTTGTAGAATTCCAAATGTTTGTCGAGATTCTTGTCCCAATTGGCTTTTTCTTCATCGATGAACTCGTAGCTGACGTCCTTTGGTCCATTAAACGCTCCGCCAATGCGGGAAGTGATACATGTTGGACCATGGATGTGAACGTAGATCTTGTCGGCCTTGTCAAGAATGATAGGAGGACTTAAATACCGCTGCTGTCGTTACTAACCAAGCCAAGTGTCTTGCTCGTAATGTCCTTTTCTCGGTCAGAAGGCAAGTTGGCAGTGTGTGAATTTTGCCATAGTAAGTCCCTTATTCAAGGATGTTATGCGACCATTTTCAGTTGTTAAAAAAGCTGGTGGCGTCGACAAACACGTCGCACTGGTCGACAATCTTGTCGTTGGTCTTGCCATCAGTAACGCCGGGACTAGAAATGGCGACGTCACGACGTCAGTCTGTTTTACGAGGAACAAGCCTGGTGCATACTGGCCGCTGGACCACCTGCCCCCGTCTCGACTGTTCAGTTGAGGCTGACTAGTATAAATGAAAAGTCTCGACTGTTGAGATGAATGACAAATGTGTATGAAATTGAACGAACTGGACCTGGTAATCACTCCGGTACGGTATCGAGGTCGACCTCCCGTGCTCAAGCCCCTACCAATGCGATGCGATTGCGTTGGAATTCTTCCCTTCTAAGCAAGTTACGCAAAAAGGGGAAACAAAAGTCTAGATTCCTCTAGCGTTTCTCAACAAAACCAAACACTAATGGCTACGCAAATAGTTTTAGGCTTCATACAAGAGGAGTGGCCAATTTGACGAGTCGTTACAACATCGCAACTGCAAATTTCGGTATAAGCGAGGGCTACCGTCAAATCTCAGTAAATTAGCCAGGCCGATTTACGGAGAATCTACGTGATGTATTCCCCCTCCGCCCCCTCCTGGCCGGCCTACGCAAGCTTCAAACGCACGAGCATCGACGGTGTGTAGAGGGACACAGGGGGTGGAGCATGGTGTGTGGTGACTTTTAATCTTGCCGTCCCGTTTCCGTACAGAAGTACCCATATGATCTCGCGAAATTGGCGCCCTGGTCTTTCGATCCGTCCGGTCACCGAAACGTCCGGCAGTGGGGCAAAAGTGGCCTTTGCATATCTCATAGGTACCTGATATATACAGCTGGATCGGTTAGGTGGCCGGATAGGCTTCCGACAGATTATATATCCGAAATGTATAAAACGCTGCTTTTCGGTCTAAAAGTTATTATTCCCGTCCGAACGCCAGCGTATATCAGCTGACTTTACTTTTTTGGGCTTGGGCTAGAAAGCATACATATAATGCTCGAGCTTGCATAATTAATCCCATGCAAATTGGGGTACCTAAGCTCATAGAAGTACGTAAGTCGCGCCTCTTTGTCACCACTACCGAACGTTTCGGTGGCCGGACGGATCGAAAGATCAGGGCCTAAGCGCAGCCAATTTCATAAATATCTCATTGAGACCGAAAAGCTCCTTTTAGCGTGTCAAGGATTAGAGCGAATTACAACAGACTAGTAAGACAGCTACATAGCTCGACCTGTGGCGCGACTAATAGCCAAGTCCCCTCTATACTAGAGGAAAACACTTTGAGCTGGCGATATAACTCCTGCGAGATGAGTGGAGGAGTCGTATATGCTTCGCCACCCCCTTTTATCCGTGCTAACAACATTGCGTTAGTTTGGGCCTAAGGAGCTTTTCAGGTCTTAAAGAGATTTACAGTATCCGACGACTCCACTCAAGCTCAACAGCACGATGATCCATGATTCCATGTTACGATTGCAAGGGAGCTTTTCTACCGAGCAATCCGGTCCGCTGCACGCTCCGCACACCCCTGATGTACCCCAGAACTAGCTAGTTTAACGGTGATCCGGTGAGAGGAAGCTAGGACCAGTCTTGAGCCGTGGTAATGAGTTCAGTGTCACTGTTTCTGTACATCAGTTAGACATGATGCCCACCAACGAAAATTTACCGCATCAGACAACACTTGGTCGCGCAGCTAATGTCGCGTAATTTCAGGAATCGTATTGTGCCCCGTTAGTTTGTGGGATATGGTGAGGAGGAGGTAAAGTAAGGGGCAGAACTGTCTGTCTCTCACTCAGCATCAATATGCATGGGGTTAATGACCAAGTAGATCAATAAGACATTTGTTATGATTAAAGGCGTTCGTGTATAATTATTCGATACTTATCCCCCGGGAACTTGCCATTATACAACCCCCCTATCCATTAATATCACCTACACCTACCGCCCTTCTTTACCTCTCGGCCTCCTTCTCTGACTCAGGGCAGGTGACCTGTATCGCATCTACCTGGGGGATATCAGCCATGGTCATTTACGCGGTAGCTATCAGTCGCCGAACTGGCATCGTTGATACATGGGAAGAATGCAAATCCTTAACCTCCGGCTTCACTAAATCAGAGTGTAAGCAATTTTGCCCCATTCGATAATGCCGACAGTTCCAAACTTATGATTGAACTCCAGACAAGAAGTTCCAGGAAAGGGAGGCTGCCGAAAATTGGCTTAAAACTTTTGGAGTAACTCCTTGGGGACGGGTTGATGAACCTACGTCTTCACTCGCATCCGATTCATCCACGCAGCCTCTGTCAACACCCGATCCCCAGCTTACCCCCGAGTCTGTGTCCGTCTTCGATTCTGAACCTGAGGCTAGCCAGCTGCCACGTCCAGTTAAGAGAGCCCGCCAAAGTCGCGACCTTGCTGAGGGTAGCTCATCTGATAGCTTGTACGAGGCTTCCATCTTCACTGATGACAGGGCGGCCATGCTACGGCTTCTGAGCGTCCTTGGAGAGTATGGCGCTGTCCGAATTACCCCAATAGGCCAGAGAATTCGACAGTGAAGCCAGTGGCCTGCTGGTGGTTAAGTCATGGAAGGCAATCTTTTCGCAAGGAGGCGGTGACGTAAGAAGGAGAGATTAGTGTCAGAATAGTGTACAGTGACGCAAATATAGTGATGCCTAACTCAAGGTCTTTTGATCATTGAAATGACGTAATCTTATCTAAGTGCCTTAGCCAGATCGTCTTTTAACGTCATAAGTTTCAGGCATTGTGACCAAGCACAGGCCACGAAGTGGACCGTTCAGTAGCGGACAGACCAGTCCCAAAATGTCTCGATGCATGTCAAAACTTGTGAGGGAGTTCTGCGGTCATCGCGATAGAATGCTTTGCGCAAGACAGGTCATGCCAAAACTTCCTGAACCATAAGAGTTTAGCTTTATATGCCATGAACAACCTATAAATCCCTCGGTAGTTGAAGAATTATTTTAGGTTCATTTGACAGAAGCAAAAGTATTGGAGCTGAACAGCAGCTCACAGTTGTGATGAGACGTATCAGCAGAATATACTTACAGAAAATGGTCGGGGACTGTACATTGTAAGTAACCCAAGAGAAAAGAACTCCTGACGAGATTTCGCGATGGGAGCTGGTCATTCAGCTAACTACCATCAACAAATCTATCAGCTACCGAGTGAATCGCCGCATCGTATGGCAATGCTGCACAAGGCACTCGTGCTTTGAACAAAATCTCGGAGGGATTCCCATAAAAATCTCTATTAAAACATCCAAACTATGGCATAACGGTTGCCATATACTTGCTCTCTAACACCCTGGTTACATCCCTCAACTGCCAAATCTTTCACTGCCTACCACAACATTCTACAACACAAAACTATGAGAATGTAAGAAGAAAAAGGATGAACGAAATAACTCTAGCTAGCCAACCATGTCCAAATCCCCTTCGGCTCCTGGTCATACCGCTCATACTTACTCCTTAAGCTACATGCCCCTGGGTCGCTTGCGTGGGCTGCTAGATATGGAAGCTGGAGAGCCCTCGCGTTTTTCCCGTTCAGGTTCGGGCTGGAAATCTTGAAGATTCACATCGTGGTGCCTGACCGGACTGGGTGTGACTGGCGAGTCCTCTGGAGCCCTTTCGATAGTCGCCACTTCGCCCTGAGAAACTGGGTCAGGATTCCTTTCGATAGTCGCCACCTCTCCCTGTGAAACTGGGCCCAGCGTCTCTTGGCCTGCTCCCTCTGCAGCACTCATCCTCTTCCTCTTCCTAGTCTCTCTCGAACCATTCCGAGAGCTCTTCCCACTCTTTCTCCTGTTCTTCTTCTTTGCTGACTCAGAGCCAGACGATACGGCCCGCTGCTCCTGGAGAGGCTCAGTGACATCCAGAGCCTTTCCGCTCTCTGAAGTCTCGGCCTGGGCCTTGATAGTACTGTCTTTTCGGTTCGTGGTGTCGTCGTCCACGGAATAGGTGCCAGAAGATTGTGTACTCGGGGTCTGAGATTTGATTGCCTCCTTCTGCACAGCAATGGCATCCTGAGCCCCTCCAGCTTCCTTTGTCTGTCCGTCCACGGCGGCCGCTTTACCTTTTCCGTTCTTCTTGTTCTTCTTCTTGTTCTTCTTCTTGTTTCTGTTCTTGTTGCCCCTCTTCTTTCCCTTGTTGTTGCTCAGGCTAGGTGTGGTGGGCCGAGGTTCATCTACCACCCCCCCTCTATCTTCGCCCACGGTTATGGGCGTACCTTGGTCTTCGACTAACTCAGTGGGGAGAGTGGTCTCCTTGGACATATCAGTCTGTCCCTCAGCCGTCTTGGTCAAGAGTTCGACATTCTCCCGCGAGGAGGTCTCCTCCACGCTAGCCATATGCGTTTCCTCATCGGTTGCGGCTGGCGCAAGCCCATGCGTATCACCAGGCTTTAGAGCAGCCTGTTTCGGGACAGACCCTTTACTCCAAGTATCATGAAGCGTGGGTTGACTCGCATCAGGGGTTGCCGGAACCTGGTGCTTAGGCTTTCGGCCTCGGCGCTTCTTGGTGTTCTCCTCGCCTTTGACTGCGCCTGTCCCAGAGACAGTTTGTCGCTGGCCTGCGGTGGAATCTTGGCTCTTGGAAGGTCCACCTACTGATCCCTTGGTGTAATTCTGCTGGTCATTCTGACTCCCTTGGGAGACTGCATCTCTTGCCTCTTGGTCTGCTCGTCGCTTGATTTCCGAGGGACCGTCGTATACTGCGTCCGCCCAGTAAGGTTTTGCTGTTCGATAGTAGGCGGAGGTGTCATGTTCTCGCATTGATCTCTTGTTCCTGCACCGATGATCCCAAGCGGGATGACCCTTCTCACAATTGCAACACTTGGGTGAGTCAGGTGAAGGACAATTCTTAGTTGGATGGTTGTTCGAACAATGTCCACATCTAACTTCTGGGACAGTGCAAGCCTCATGATAGTGGCTAGGTCCCCAGCAGTTGTGGCAGAACACCGGGGTCCCTTGAGAACAAAACGGACTGGATGATTGAATATCAGTGCACATGAAATCCATCGTGTTTAAATTACTATATGTCATAAACCTTATATATTTAATAGATAACTCCCCCCTTAAACCTTGCGAATTTTCCCCGAAACCTTTAATTAACTTTTCAGATATAAATATATCAGCCCCTAAGTCACCCTTTAACTTAGCATTTTTCTAGCTTTAGCCACAGCTCTAATAACGCCGCTATTTATGCCTTATTTCTCTTTAATATAGTAATAATCTTAGCTTGCTTTTTATCTTTAGGGTTAGTAATTTTTTTTAGCTTTAGTCTCTTATAATAATAAGTAAATATCTTAATAGCAGAAATAGCCCTAAGATTTTCTAATACGCAAATAAAAGTATTATAACTAAAAAGAGCTAGTCTTATATAATCTAAGTCTTAGAGGTTATTATATTAAAGTTAATAAGCTTAAAGAGCTATGCCTTCTTATTTAATATCCCTAAAGCTTTATAAATCGCGAATTTAGCCTCTTATATTTTTAAAAAGTATAATATATATAAAAGGGAAGTTATATATATATATATAGGCTTTTTAGCCAGATTAGCTACTAATAATAGTT